>CM031238.1:3119116-3178635 GCA_018340775.1 Taxus wallichiana var. yunnanensis
TAAATAAAAGAAAGTGGGGTGAGCAATTGAAGTTTGTTATTTGGGCTGACAGAATTACTGTTAAAAGAGCTACTGGAAAGAGCCCATTTGAATTGGTGTATGGAACTCAAGCTCTACTTCCCCTGCATATGCAATTATCTTCATATCAATTCATCTGACAGTTGGAGGACTAGGAGGTTAGTCCCTATGATGCACGGATCAATCAAATTGTTGAACTAGATGAAGAGAGAAGGGAATCCCATCAAAGACATGTGAATTTTAGGGAGAAAATGAAGAAATTGTTTGACAAAAAGGTTACCCCAAGGGTTTTCAGTGTAGGAGATTTGGTGCTACTATGGGATAGTAGACATGAGGATAAGGGAAAACATGGAAAGTTTGACGCATTATGGATGGGCCCTTATTCTATTGATATTAGGATCAACGAGCACACCTTCTTCCTAAAATATCTAGATAGGAATTACTTGAGTTTCTGTTAATGACAGCACTTGAAACATTTCCTTGATTGATTTCTCAGAATCAAGGCATGCATCATTATACAGTGTATTGTCTTTTAGATCTTTTTCATTTCTATGTTTTTCTGTTTGCGGTTCATCTTGGTCCTTGGCGGTTGGTTTTGTTGGTTTCGTTGATGCAAAATCACAGCACCCCTGGGTGTAGATCAAGTTTCTAGGTTGATCACTTGGCATCCAGTGTGATTGCATAACATTGAATCCTTTCTCCAAGTGTGGGACTTGAAAAATGAGAAAGGATTCTCCAGAGAAGGTTGGTTCCTATTCCTCTGTTCAGATGCACACGAAATATGCAGAGGGTTTTCTCAAAACCTAATCTAATCTGCCAAGGAGACAAGGTAAGAAGATGCATAAAATAAATCTAAGCTAATAGAGGTGATGCACCGAGGAATGAAGAACATCTATTTTGCCAGTAAACACAGACCATTTGAATGTGATATAAGATCATGCACAGATGACAAAACCTGCAGTGAAAGACCAGGAGGATGCAAAAATGAACACAGAGAGGGCTGAGAATCATCCACAGACATGCATTACTTGCTCCAAAGATTGATACAATACACTACAGAATGCCATGAGGTAGAATAGTATTACAGTTCAAATGAGAGGTTCGAACTCCACAAATTCGCCTGAGGAGAAGAAGGGAGAGGCAAAACAGAAAAAAGTTCCCCCTTGAAAAGAAGCTCCTCTTTACAATATATAGAAAGAATGAGAGAGGAAAGAGAGAAGGGAAAACCAAATCTACCCCAACCACCTCCAGGTTGCATTCAATTCATCTCATCATGGCAGAAGCGGTGGATCCTGGCAAAACGGCGGGCTGCCTAACAGAAGCGGCGAACTGTCTGCTGCATTAAAGTTGTTTGTTGAAGCATTACTTCTGCTTGTTATTTCGTGCCAGAGGTGTTTCTTGATTTTCTCTCTCCAAACTGAACCAAGATGCAAGATTGACCCTAGAATCGTGTAGAGAATCTCACAAGCTTTCCGTTGATATAAGGAACGTGCAAATCCGAGCTCTGGATCAAAAGATATGACGATCTGAAGATTTAGGGCGCGAGCAGGACCAAGACGGATTTTGAAATATTTTCCCGCGCTTCGCCACCTGGACGACACGTGGCAGGCTCTGATTCGCTGAGAAACTCTCTCTCCTCCACCTCTCGGTGGGCTATCTTTTGAAATTTCCTTGTGGGCCCTAGCTGGGACACGTGGCACTATCCCATTGGTTCGGATCAGTGCTCGAAAACTCACCCCTTTGACTTTTGGACCTTTCTCTTGTGAGGACACGTGGCAGCTTCTCATTGGTTTCGGCCTGCCGGCTCTTTCGCGCCCTTCGCATTTTTATGTCCCGGATGTCCCGTGCTCCTTGTGCTTGATTTCGGCCGAACCGGGCTCCATTTGGTTCGCGTCCATTTGTCCCCAATGTCCCAAGCTGTTTGGTGCCTTGACCTTTTTTCCGGTTGGCCGGCGATTCGCGCGTCTTCGCGTCCCAAATGTCCCATTTGCTTAAGCGAAGCTGTTTGTGCTCATTTCGGCCGAACCGGCCGGTTCGCGTATCTTTGTCCCAGAGCATTTAGTGTGAAAGTTCTCCTTTTCGGCCGATCCGGCTTTCCGCGTCCATTGCGTCCATTTGTCCCACTTTCGCCTTTCGCGATTAGTCGTTTTCTTCCTCCTTGGCCGGATTGGCTTCTCGCGCCCGCCGCGCTTTGGCCCCGATTGTCCCAAATGCCTGGCGGGCCACTGGAGGCTTTTGGCCGATCCGCGCCTTGGCGTCCCAAATGTCCCTTATCCCTTGAGGACTAGGACTTAGCCATTTTTGTGATTTTTCTGTTCAAACTACTCCGCTTTCAACTGCAAAACTTCGATGCATGTTATCGAAATTTACCCTTGGGGTGAAATTTTGACAACAGTTTTGACGACTCAGCGGGGTCACCTGCCTGCTAGGTAGAAGATCAGTGGCCTTTTAGCGATCCATTGGGCATAGAGTCATAAGCAATGACCTGAAACGAGCCTGATACTGCAACTTCTTCTCCAGCAACACTCTGAACTGTAAAAAACAACCTGAGAGCAGCAAAACCTGTGCCAAAGCACTTAGGGAAAAAGAAACCTAACTACCACAGGACAATGTGCATACGCACTTAGAGGAATTAAGAAAAATCTAAACTAATATTTACAAGGGCAAACCTTTTCTTTTTAATAGCAATGTTTAAGATAGGTTCCGTTAACCGGAATCGGAAGTTCCTTTCCATCCAATGCAGACAATTGGAAGGCATTACTATTTTTGCATCCCGTGACCATGTAGGGACCACTCCAGATGGCATCAAACTTGGAATGCCTTCCTGGTTTTGCCCGATCTGCATCCCATTTCAGAACTAGGTCCCCTTCCTGGAAGGTCCTTGCTCTTGCTCTCTTATCAAACCATCTTTTTACTAAGGCCTGATCCTTTTCAATCATCTGAACTGCATGTTCTCTGATTTCTTCTAATTCCATCAATTCTGCATACCTGACCTCCATTGGTTCGAACTCAGATAACTCAAACTGCTTCATGAGCTCCAAGGCTGGCAATTCTAATGATATAGGCAATACTGCCTCCTTCCCATAGACCAACTTGTAGGGAGAATTACCTGTAGACCTCTTTGGTGTTATCCTGTCAGCCCATAACGCTGATTTTAGCCTTGTATGCCATGTTCTTTGATTTTCATCCAGAGTCCTTCTGATGATTTTTAGCAAATTCTTGTTTGTGGACTCTGCCTGTCCATTACCCTGCGGGTAATAATTTGAAGAGGTGCTCAAATAGATTCCATTCTTGACAGCCCATTCTGTAATCTTTGAACCTATGAATGCTAATGCATTATCTGATATGATGGTGGCCGGCACACCGAACCTGGTTGCTATTTCTTCATAAAAGTCTAGTATGTTAGACTCACTTGCCTCTTTGAGCGCTACTGCTTCGGTCCACTTGGTGAAATAGTCTGTCGCTGTAAGAATCCACTTGTGGCCTTGACTCGAATTGGGATTGATGACTCCAATGAAGTCCAATCCCCATTGCATGAATGGATGATCTACTGAAATTGGATGAAGGGGCAGTGCTGCTAACCTTCCTTTCCCTGTGAATAATGCACATTTCTCGCATTTCTTAACCCATGAGTAGCAATCATTGAATACAGTAGGCCAATAGTAACCAGCTTTCATGATTTTGAGAGCTGTTACTCGTGGGGTGAAATGGCCTCCTGCCTCCCCGTCATGGAACTCGTGTAAGATCCTCTCAATCTGACCTGTCCCAATGCATCTCAATAGAACACCGTTGATGTCTTTTTTAAACAAAACACCATCAACAAGTACATATGGAACTGCTTGTAATCTGAAGTACCTTCTTTTTGCTTTGCTCATTTCTAGAGGGCACATGCCCGTCTGTAGGAAATGTATCATATTCTGAGTCCAACAGGGAGTGGACACATCATCATTTTCCTGTTTTTGATCATCTTGTAATAGCAGGACAAGCGTCTTCTTCATCTTCTGGGTTGTCTGGTTGTTTGGAAGCGAGCTGCTCACACAAACCTTTGCCTCTTACCAGCTTGGTGATCTTGATCTCAATGTCATACTCCATGACACGGGTGATCCATCCTGCCCTTTTCTCATTCAAATCCTTGTTGAGGAGGAAGTCCTTAACCCTAGCATGTGAGACTAATAACTGGACCTTGTTGTTTGAGACTAAATGCTTGAATTTCTTCAAGCTTCTGATTACTGCAAGCACATGCTTTTCAATAAAAGAGTACCTCACTTCGCAGTCACCTAGGCTCTGGCTGAAGAAGGCAATCAGCTGTTCATCATTATCTTTGTTCTGCTTTGTACCAGAATGGCAGAAATAGTGTCATCACCTCCAAATGCATAGAGGATGAAATCCTTGGAAAAGTCTGGGTTGATGAGAGTGGGTGCTTGGGAGATGGCTTCTTTGATTGCTTCAAAACTCTCCTTGCCTTCTGCCATCCACTTGAAAGCCATGCTTTTCCTTAACATTTTGGTGATGGGCTTGACAAGGGCTGCAAAATCTAGGACAAACCTCCGAACAAAGTTTATCCTTCCCAGGAAACTCTGAAGGGCTTTCTTGTGGCTAGGCAATGGCAGAGCTCTTATGGCTTCAACCCTCTCTGGATCAATTGCTAATCCTTCCTTGGAGACAATATGGCCAAGGAGCTTCCCTTCATGTGCAAGAAAGATGCACTTCTTAGGATTCAAAGACACTCCGAACTTTCTACACCTCTGAAACACTTGCCTGAGGTGAAAGAAATGGTCTGCTGCATTCTTGGAGAAGACAGTAATATCATCTAGGTATACCAGCACTATCTTGTTGATCAAGCCTTTGAATGCCATATCCATAGCTCACTGGAATGTTGCTCCGGTGTTCGACAGTCCAAATGGCATCTTCTTGTAAGCATATGTGCCCCATTTGGTTGTGAAGGCTGTCTTGAACTGGTCTTCCTCCTTCACCATAATCTGATTGAAGCCTGAGTAACCATCAAGTAGTGAAAACCTTTCTGAACCAGCTACGACCTGCAATATTTGCTCCATGGAAGGGAGTGGATAATGGTCCTTGAGAGAGGCTCTATTCAAATCTCTGAAGTCAACACACAGTCTGATCTCTCCACTCTTCTTTCTGACTGGAACTAAGTTGGCAACCCAACTAGAATGCTTGATTGGGAATATGATTCTTGATTCAATCAGCTTGTCCAATTCTTTCCTCATGAGAGGCTCCATGTGTGGATTGACTGGTCTCTGTTTCTGCCTGACAGGCTTAGTATTTGGATCCAATTCGATGGTATGCTGAGCTAAGTTGGGATTGAAACCTTTCAAGTCTTCATAGCTCCAAGCAAACACGTCAGGGAATTCTTGACATAGCTGTATGAACTCACACCTTTCTTGCTCAGTTGTCATCCTTCCAATTTGCAATGGCTTGTTCTCTTCTACCAAGATGGATACCGAATCTTCTCTCTTGACCTGAATGTTTGCTTTCTCCTTTCTAAACTGATCATTGGGGTTAAAAATGGACTCCAAAGTGATAAGTCCTTTGGGCAGCTTGTCAGTTCTCAGCTGTATCACTTGGTCACCATATTGTTGTTCCAACTTCTCTTGATTCTTAGCTGAGAACTCAGCTTCTTCTTGCAAGAAGTGGATGATTTGCTGGTCATTCTCAAATACCTGCCAACTGACATTGTTATCCGGCACTGAAGGCCTCACAATCACGTGGATGTTTGGTTGTACCTTATCTTGTTGAATGTTTTCTACAATGTCAAAGGCTGCCCCTACTGCTGCAAGCCTGTCAGCAGCTTGATTCTCTTTCCTAGGGATGGCTTTGATGCCGAAACCCTCAAAATCTTCCATGAGGTCCCACACCCTATTCTTGTAGCATCTGAGTAGATCATTTTTGGCAGCATGCTGTCCCTTGACCTGATTTACAATCAATTCACTGTCCCCAAAAACTTGCAAGTTCTTTATTTTTCTTGATTGCCCAATGCATCCCTTGCACCAAGGCTTCATATTCAGCAGTGTTATTGGAGCATGCAAATTGAAATCTAAAAGCTGAATAATACTTTACTCCTTGAGGTGAAATAAGCACGGCTCCACCTCCTGCGCCTTGTCTACTCCTTGATCCATCAAAAACAGCTGCCATACCTCATTGTCATCCTTGTGGTTTGGCTTGGTGATGCTAGGAATAGGTTGACTTTCTTCGTGTATACAATAGACTCCTAGCTCAGATTCTTCTATTCCTTGATAAGGATCAAAAGCATGCACCTTGTTTGCCCATTCATCAAGAGTCAAATCTGGGATACTTCCAACCTTAGTGTCAGCTTCATCAGTGCTTGGGTGATCTTCTTGATCAAATGCTGAGCAATTGGTATTAATCTGACTTGGAGTATAGGGCTCAATGTGGAAGTTTGCAATAGGTTCTGACCTAATTGTAGCCTTAGTTCCATACCTCGTTCTGAATAGCATGTGTGACCAATCAGCGGACAAATATCCCCCAATCTTGGCAGTGAAGTCCCTTGATAAACATAGGGCAAAGAGTGGTGGAAGGTCTATGACTGATATATCTTGTAAGACAACAACATTTGGACATGCATGCAAGGTAAGACTCAAATTTCTAATCACTCCAACTGTTGCTATTGCTGTCCCATCCAGCTGCACTACTCCCTTAGATGTTATTTCATACTGGAGCCCTAACTGATCAGCTATCTGTTTAGGCATTACTGAGCTACTTGCTCCAGAATCAATCATGCAATTATGCACTAGCTGATTTCCAATGATTAATGAAACATAGAAAGGAGGGGGTTTCAACATCTTACCTTGTTGTCCTCCATGATTTCCTTCAGATTGGGCAGCATTTGTAAGCACTTTGTCTTGCATCTGCTGATTCGAAGCTGGCCAGTCCTTCATGGCAGCTTGCAGCAGATCTCTTTGGCCTGGGATGGATAGGGATTCCCACATAGATATATTGACGTTTGTCTTCTTCATCTGATCAATGATACTGAATGGTGATGAAGGATCTCTCTGCTGTCCCTTGGTTTGCACATTTACTCCTTGTATGTGGGCAGCAACAGCTGGCATTTGAGTTGGCCTAGGGGCTGTTCTTGGCTGCCCTTGTGCATTTGAAACTGGGTTTTGCTTGCCAATCATTTGTGGAGCTGTGGAAGGTTGTGGATCGGCTGGGGCTAATGGTTGTTCTTCACCCAAATTTCTCCTTTTTGACCTTGTGTTGGCTGCAACACCTTGAGAAACTACCTGATTCATGCCACAGAAATCCTCTGCTTGCCAATTTACCAATGTGGTGTCATTTGGGGCTGATTGCTGTTGGAATGTTTCTTGTTGTTGGCTGTTTTCTTGACTGTTCTCACCCTCCACACCAGTAGTTGTTACCATTAAAGCTTGAGTCAAAGCACCATTGAAGCACATGGATTGATTATGAGGCTCATTACATGGAAAACACCAATCATACTCTGGGCAATGTTGTTTTGTGCTGGTACTAATGCCTAGAGGCGATATAGCTTTTGGATTATAGGGCTGGAATGGTCTATTGGCAGGAGGCCTTGTTTGATTCATATTTGCAGCTAGATTAGGTGGCCTTTGAGGCTGATATGGCTGCCTATTAGGTTGAGCTTGAGGCTGATACGAAGGTCTAAAACCTTGAGCTTGCTGTCTCTTGAGTGTGACCAGCTCATTACCTAAATTTTGCAGTTGCTTCATGACTTCTTGAAGCTCATTTGGGGCACTTGGAGATGAAGTGGAAGCTTCATTTGAACTCTGATTTCTAGGAGTGGGAGAAGGAGCTAAGACAGGTGCTTGACTAGTACTTGGGCTCTCTAAACTTGGATATAATGGCATTGGAGGCCTAGGAGCTAGCTTGCCAGCTTGAATCAGACAATTTTCAGCTCTAATGGCAATACTATAAGCAGCAGGGATAGTTGTGCCTCCCATAGATTGAACCAACATAGAAATATCAAAATTTAAAGCTTTAAGGTAATATAGAAAAGCACCTTCTGTTGTTGGCCTGACTGCTACTAGAATTCTATCCCAAGACCTTTGAAATCTGAAGTTGAAGTCAGTTAGCTGCTCATTGGAAGCTCTCTTGATGGTTGTCAGCTGCTCCAAAAGAGACAAGTTGTCTCCCTTCTCTCCAAATTGATCATGAAGTGCAATACACAGCTGATTCCAGTTTGTGATAGAGCCAGCTTCAAGGCTCCTAAACCATTGCAATGCTTTCCCCTTGAATGAAGACGCCAGCAATTTGACAGCTACTTGCATCTCATCAATCTCATGGATTGCACAAATGTTAGCAATGTCCTTGACATGATCACCAGGAGTGGTCTGATTTTCTCCAGTGAAGTATGGAATGTTCTTCAATGCTGCAACTGGGATCGGATTTTGTGCATTGAGAGCAAGTGGGCTGCTTCCTGTGAAGTTGACATAGGGGTTCAGTGGTTGCGCCATTCTGATTGGTCGAAGAACTCTTGAATACTGAATGAAAGGCCGATCAGGTGGAGGAGTTGAGAGAGTTCTGTTTGGTGGAGATGGAGACCTTTGAATCCTCCTTCCTCTTTGCCTTCATCTTGGAGATAATTGCAGGTATTCAAACAGCACTTCCTCTTCTCCAACTCTTGACCTTGTGATTCTTCTCATAAGCTTTCAGGCCTGCGCTGCTGAAACCAGTTGATTCTTCCCCTTGGAGTCGCCAGATATGTGAATAAAAGCTCTTTTCAAGCAAGAAAATTGCAGCAGATGCATATCAACTTTGCTGCAATAAAAATGAGACCTCTAGGTCCCACCGGGTGTGCCAAAACTGTTGATGCAAAATCACAGCACCCCTGGATGCAGATCAAGTTTCTAGGTTGATCACTTGGCATCCAGTGTGATTGCATAACATTGAATCCTTTCTCCAAGTGTGGGACTTGAAAAATGAGAAAGGATTCTCCAAGAAAAACTAGTTCTATTCCTCTGTTCGGATGCACATGAAATATGCGAGAGGGTTTTATCAAAACCTAATCTAATCACCAAGAGAGACAAGGTAAGAAGATGCATAAAATAAATCTAAGCTAATAGAGGTGATGCACCGAGGAATGAAGAACATCTATTTTGCCAGTAAACACAGACCATTTGAATGTGATATAAGATCATGCACAGATGACAGAAACTGCAGTAAAAGACCAGGAGGATGCAAAATGAACACATAGAGAGGGTTGAGAATCATCCACAGACATGTATTACTTGCTCCAAAGATTGATACAATACACTGTAGAATGCTAAGAGGCAGAATAGTATTACAGTTCAAATGAGAGGTTCGAACTCCACAAATTCACCTGAGGAGAAGAAGGGAGAGGCAAAACAGAAAAATGTTCCACCTTGAAAAGAAGCTCCTCTTTACAATATATAGAAAGAATGAGAGAGGAAAGAGAGAAGGGAAAACCAAATCTACCCCAACCACCTCCAGGTTGCATTCAATTCATCTCATCATGGCAGAAGTGGTGGATCCTGGCAAAACGGCGGGCTGCCTAACGAATGAGCGTGACCCCATCTGCTGCATTAAAGTTGTTTGTTGAAGCATTACTTCTGCTTGTTATTTCACGCCAGAGGTGTTTCTTGATTTTCTCTCTCCAAACTGAACCAAGATGCAAGATTGACCCTAGAATCGTGTAGAGAATCTCACAAGCTTTCCGTTGATATAAGGAACGTGCAAATCCGAGCTCTGGATCAAAAGATATGACGATCTGAAGATTTAGGGCACGGAACAGACCAAGACGGATTTTGAAATATTTTCCCGCGCTTCGCCACCTGGACGACACGTGGCAGGCTCTGATTCGCTGAGCAACTCTCTCTCCTCCACCTCTCGGTGGGCTATCTTTTGAAATTTCCTTGTGGGCCCTAGCTGGGACACGTGGCACTATCCCATTGGTTCGGATCAGTGCTCGAAAACTCGCCCCTTTGACTTTTTGGACCTTTCTCTTGTGAGGACACGTGGCAGCTTCTCATTGGTTTCGGCCCTGCCGCTCTTTCGCGCCCTTCACGTTTTTATGTCCCGGATGTCCCAGTGCTCCTTGTGCTGATTTCGGCCGAACCGGCCGGTTCGCGTCCATTTGTCCCAAATGTCCCAAACTGTTTCGGGCTGCCTTGACCTTTTCGCCCTGGTTCGGCCGGTTCGCGTACTCGCGGCCCAAATGTCCCATTTGCTTAGCGGGCTGTTTGTGCTCATTTCGGCCGAACCGGCCGGTTCGCGTATCTTTGTCCCGGATGTCCCAAAGTAGTTAGTGTGAAAGTTCTCCTTTTCGGCCGATCCGGGCTTTCCGCGTCCATTGCGTCCATTTGTCCCACTTTCCCGCTCAGCAGTTAGTCGTTTTTCTTCCTCCTTCGGCCGGATCGGCTTCTCGCGCCCGCCGCGTACTTCTGGCCCGATTGTCCCAAATGCCTAGCGGGCCGCCTGGAGGCTTTTCGGCCGATCCGCGCCTTGACGTCCCAAATGTCCCGACTGTCCCTAGGACTAGGACTTAGCCATTTTTGTAATTTTTCTGTTTGAAACTACTCCGCCTGGGCTGCAAAACTACGATGCATGTTATCAAAATTTACCACAGGGGGTGAAATTTTGACAACAGATTTCTCAATTTGTTCTTGGGAGGTTGAAATTGTTTTTCTACGCTTTGTAAGCTTGTTCTTGACTCTGTCGCCCCAATGGATTTTTGGCACATGGTATGTTATGTTGTTCTTGCGGCACTCGTTGGGAGTGCCCATCCCCAAGTCGGAGCTGGTGTTGGTGCTCAATTGTAATCTCACCCCTTTGTCATTTAAAATTTCTTAGTCCACATGGTTAGAAGTATTTTTGTCTCCTGTATGGATGCATGAAAAATTTCTCCCTCATTTAGTTTCCGTTGTCAGTCCTTTCCTTGGGTCATGGATCACATTGAGTCTTGGTATTATTTACAGATCTTCTCTCATGGGGAAAAAATTTGTTGTTGGGAATCTTCCACGATTGTGTCTCCTTTGTAAATCCTATCCCAACATCCATGGATACGTGGTCTTTTCTAATTGGATGTGGCGTGGTGGGTCTATTTGATATTTTGATGCATTATGGCGAAGGGCTTGAAAGTATAAGGTAAATTCCTAAGACCCGCAAAAGGACATGTGGAGGGCCTATGCTCATTTGAGGATCTACCTCTAGTTTTGACCTTTGGAGTTACACCAAGGAGACACGTGGAGGTTTCTATTGGCTCTGCCCACGCTTAGAATTTTCAACGGCTAGTGCAACTTTGTTAGACCATAGACACGTGGAGAGCCTGCACTCATTTGAGGTCCCGCCTCTGGGTCTTACCTTTGGATTTGTGCCAAGGAGACACATGGAGGCTTCTGCTAGCTCCTCTTTATACTCAGACTTCTCAATGGTCAAGGAAAATTTCTCGGGCCGGACCTACCCCTAAATTTTACTTTTGAAAGAGCGTTGAAGAGACACATGGAGGTTTCCATTTGGATCTTCCCATACTTAGAATTTTCAAGCGTCCGATGCAAATTTCTTGGACCCTAGGCACGTGGCACCTTCCGCTAGTTCTTAAACTTTTTCAAATGGTCGGTACAAATTTTTGGGCCCGAGACACGTGGAGAGCCCGTGCTTGTTTGGGGTCTCCGCTTTTGGGCACCATATCAAAAGTGCACCGAAGAGACACGTGGAGGCTTCCACTGGCTCCTCTTTATACTGAAACTTTTTCAATGGCTAAGGGCACGTGGAGAGCCTGCACTTGTTTGAGGTCTCACCTCTAGAATCCTTCTTTGAAGTTGTGTCAAAGAGACACATGGATGTTTTTTTGGATCCTCTTTATATTGATACTTTTTCAATGGTCAAGTAGCTTTCTTGGGCCTGGGTGGTACATGGAGATCTGCGCTCGTTTGAGGTCTCGCCTCTAGACTTCATCTTTGAATTTGTGCCGAGCAGATGACACCTAGAAGCTTCGCTGCACCTTGCAACTCTCTCGGGTTACGAACACGTGGAAGGCCCAAGCTCATTTGGGGACTTACCTCACTGGAATTCACCTTTGTAGTTGCACTAAGGAAACACATGGAGGTTTCCGCTAGCTCCTCTTTACACTTGGATGACTCGAACTCATAGCACGAGATATGTGGTATAATCCATGCAAGGACACTCATTTCTGAGAGGCACAAATGTAGGTATCTATTCCTCAAGGTGTATTCTCAAAGGTGAAAAGGATTGCTTGTCAGATCAAGCCATATGGAGCCACCTGAGAATTATTAAAAGGAGATTTCTTACACGAAAAAAAAAAAATGATTAAAAATATTGTCAAAAGTTATGACATGGCATCCCAGTCATAGTTGAGGAACTGAGAAATGTGATCAGTTCATGATTTATCCACCTAGCAACAGAAAGTAAGATATTTTCAAGGGAATAAACATGATTAAATGGTATGTTGTAAAGAGGAATATTCTCTTGAATATTTAGACTTTTGGGGGGATTTAGGATGGGTGAGCGAGTGAAATTGTATAAGCTATAACCAAGCAATGATAATACTCTTGCATAGGGGGTTAATTTTTCTGAGAAAGTTTGAGAAAACCTTTTTTCGAGAGACCGTATGAGAAACTGTTTATTTCCTTGTGTTTATAGATTTAGTCATGTCAAGATGGTTGCAAGTGTACAGCCATTGACAAGCTCTGAGATTGTTGAAGAAACTTTCCCTACTGATGAATCTAGTGAACCTTGAATGAATTTGTGTTGATCATGAGCATAATTGTGTTTGCTTTTATTTCAGAATGTTTTCAAATAGTTTTTCATGTTCCTGTTGCAATCTTATGTTAAAATCCCTCTGAATCACACAAGATCTTATCCATGTGGTAGTATTGTGGCATTTGTAATTTCATTATGAGAAGAGCTTTCATCTTGTAATGAAATAAACAATTTAAAATCATTTTACTTCCACTGTGTTGACAAAGATTGTTTGTTAGCCTATGAGTGTATCTTAGGCATGACTAATCAGGGATTTCCAACATTTAATTGAGTCTTTAACATGAGCCTTTGTGTTGAATTCTTGAAGAGTGTATGAAATTGTGCATCTTTGGGCCTCCATTGATACACACCTTTTGGTTGAAGGAATATTTTGGCTATTTTGAAGCATTTTGTTTGTGAGTGTTCCAATATTTGTAAAGGCTCTCAAATATCTGGTATAATCAACTTTATCTTGCTTAACTTCCCACCAAAAACTTCTCAAATGATAAATCCTACATGAACTACCCCTGTTTGTACTGTGTATCCACAAAGATTTAACAAATTTCACTGCCAAAATATGCAGAGACAATCAGGTTTCAATTATTGTCTTTAGTAACTAAACCTTGTCCAGAAACATCTCCACTCTCTAGTGTGACAACTCATGAGAGTTATATTGTGTTGTATTGATCATATTTTCTCAAGTTTTTCATGAAAATTGTGCAAAGAAGGATTTCTTGATATCCTTCACCAACACGGAGTTCTGAACGGGTCCTCTCACCTTGGTTAAAGGCACAACCTAAAGTAGTGAGGGTAGATCAAACCCTTAGTAAGGTGATATCCATTTCTCCAATGCCTAAGTGACAAAGAGTCAGCTGAATCCCCTCCTCGGCTACAAAATGACTTATATCATGATTTGTCTGTCTCTAAGCATCCTGTCAATTTCGTGATGTTGCTTAGCCCTCGCAGGAGAATCAATTTGGATACCAACAAAGGGCATGAACATCTCTCCTTGTTGGAAACCTCTATACCTGACATCGGTGATAGTGAATCTCGACATCTAGACCTTGATGATTTTTGGAGTAAACTTGGATGTGATAAACCTACCCCGTTTCTCAAATGATAAAAAACATTGGGATTGTATTCACGGTGGTTTTACTATCTTTTTTCAGTGTGTTGACATTGTGCTTGCTTGTGGGGCTTGTTTCAATCCGAAATCCAAAGAGATTTTTGATATACATGGTGAATTAGTTACGTGACTAGATCCCAAATCTATCTCTGTGTTGCCTGTGCATCCCAATAGTAGAAGGGCCAATACCCTCACCCTTTCTCAAGCACAAGCACTATTTGACCAGGATAGTGAGAGATATAAGGCTAGGGTAGCTAAATCATGGTTGAAGAACCCTAAAAGGGAGCATCCATACTTTTGAAATCATTATTCAGGGTTGATTTCAATGAAGAAATTTCAGACATCATCACTCTTTTGGCTAGGATCATGGAATGCCTTCTACAAATGAATTTCATTTTTGGATGTGTCCCTATATCAACATCATTTGTGAGGGGAAGCAAAATCTGAATTGGGGTGAGATAATCTGTGAAAACCTAATAGAGCAGTTGGTTAATGTTCAGAGAACAAAGACCTTCCACATGTCCTCTTATCTCATGTACACTATTGTAGCATCTAGGGAATGGCTTGGCTTCTCTTTCGTTGAAGATAAGAAGGATGCTCCTATATATGAGTATTGTCCTCAATTCACTCTCAAAGTCAACAATCATCATTTCAGGAGAGTCAATGATGCCTTCACCATGTACATTGTGAGGCTTTTGGAAGGAGATACTGCTCGGATATTTTCTGAGGAAGCAAAGACCTTGATCTCTGAATATGGGAGTTTCTTCACTCAATTCAGAAAATTTTCATATCTCAGGTTGGCTGGTTTTGACGGTTCCCCTCTAAAGCTTCCTATGTTTTACAATGATAAAATGGCCCTAGTTGAAATTTGCAGGCAATTGGACAAACTTCATCAAACTTGCAAAGATAAAAAGATTGTTGGCATTCGTTTCCCTATCACCTTGGGAAATTATACATGCAAAACAACCCTCGATGCTCAGAACATTGATAGAACCATTGTTCCTCTTACTCTTCATCATTTCAAGTCTCAAACTTGCTTTGATATCAAGGGATATATTGCTAAAAATATCATATTAGGTTTCATTCACTATGTTGATACTGAAGATTATTGGGCTGATTGTGTAGATGACTTTGAGGCCAAGAGAAGGTATTTTGGTAGACTTTCTCTTCAACAAATTATAGATTTCAATCTCTACAAAGTACCTAAAAAACTCCAGGATGATGATGAAGACCTGCAATCTATTGAATATGAGAAGACCATCAAACACTCTCCTCTTGAAACCATTGATTGGTTTGTAAAAGAGCAGGATGATTTGAAAGAAGTGATCAACCCAGTTTTAGTGAGAACCAAGCTCTAGTTTGATAAGAAGATGCAGAACTTCAGGATGAACAGAGCTAGGTCTTCTTCGCAAGAAACTTCCTCTCCTAGGAAAGAAGAACCTACACTTGATGTTGAGATGCTGAGAAATCCACCCCTTCCTCTTCGACCAAGGTATACATGAAGAAAGGAAAGTCATCAAGCAAGAGCAAATGATTGAGGAAAGGGAGGAGTTTTCTTTGGAGCAGTCATAGGTTCTTGTAGAGTCAGAGGATATCATTTTTGAGTGAAGATAACAGTGAAGAATTGAAGGAGGGGGAAGAAACCCCTATCAACACTACGGAGATGGAGAATAAGGGCCAAATGTTTGAATCTCTGGGTTTGGTGGACTCTTCTTCCAAGGATATTCTTGAGGATATGCCAACCTCTCCATTAGAAACATCTGTGGTACAAACATTGAGTGTGATGAGTACACTTGCACTCGACCCATTGTTCCTTCTGCCTCTTCCTCCTCCTTTGCTTGGGTTTAGCCTTTCGTTGATAGTAGGAAAAGGAAGTCCACCTCTCAAATTATGGTTCCTAAGTTTGATGTTGTGGCAACCTTACTTGGTACTACTCCCCCTCCTCCAACAAAGAAAAAAAAATGACCTCAAGGTTAGTATCAAATTCAAAGGGTCAACAATTCATGGAGATTGCAAGGCCTAAAGTGGATAGAGAAGAGAGAGATCTTTTAGTGTCTGATTTAGAACTCATGAGGATTCCACTTGGGAGTCTATGCATGAAAGTGAGGTTCATAACCTCAGAGAAACTATAACCAGGGTCATTGAACGAGTAGAGAAGGGCAAGAAAACTATGGAACAATTGGAAGAACATAATCAGGTTCTCTCAGATTTCATAAAATCCCTATTGGAAAAATATAAGGTGTTGGATCCAACTCCATTAACCACTCTTCCTCCTCCCATAGTTCTCAGCAAGGATGAAATTCAGACCATTAAGGATATTCACAAACATGTCACTTATGGAAAGGCCATCGAATCACTAGTTGATGACATGACAATAGTTGGATTGAACTTCATTGAAGAGGCCTTCAAGTCACATGAAAAGGTGTCCAAGTTGCAGTTGAAATTCATCACAACACTCAATGGCTTGGAAAAATAAGCTATGGTGTGAATGCATCCAAGATCTTCATTTGATGAGCAGATTTTATTAGCAAAAAAGTATTTGATGAAGCCAAGAACAACCTATCAAGATCCTAGGTTTTCAATATTGATTGGAAGATCAAGGTTTTGGAGGAAGCAGTGGGAGAACTAAAAAATATGTGCCAGAAAGGAAAAGCTTTCAAGACTTGTGTTTTGTCTGCCTTCCAAGATATTCATTTTCAAATCCAGAATGAAGCCTTAGGTAATCAGTTTTCCTTACAAGAGATCAAGGCCCAATTCAACACCTTCATCAAAGAGGATCTTTTCAAGGAAGAGTCAATGTCTAAGGAGAAAATGAAAGATGTCTGCTCTCTTCAATCAACTATCACCGAGGAAACAAATAATTTCTAGAAAACACAGAGTTTGAGAAGGATATGGAGAAGTGTCTTGGTATGTGGACCCATGCCACTTCCAACACCACCATCCCAAAGTGCATGGAGATAGCTGAAGCATTGAAAAGATTTAGGCATCGGATTCTTAAGACAATTGGTCCCTCTAAACCTCCTTCGGATGTTTCTGCTACCGAGTCTTAGGTCACTTATTTTATTTTGGGGTTTTAAAACCCATGATGTAATACTTGATTAAAGACATTCTATTAATGTATTTGTTAAGTAGTCTTTAATCTTTAGTTTAAAATAAGTTGGAACCTGAATGTAACTTGTCTTTGTAAGCTATTTAATTGGCTCTTCATGCCATTGTTAAGGGCAGGAATCTGATACTCTTGAAATGTAATAGATTTGAAAGTAATCAATATAGAAGTTTTTCCTTGTCTCTTATTTCCATCTCATTATCCTTTCTTCCCTTATCTGAAATTTATGAATCATCAATCTTTTCATATTAAGAAACTTTGCGTTCTTGTGATATGATTTCTAGAACTTTGTGTCTGTGGAATAATATCAGATGTTACTCATGTGAATGATTCCATTCTGTATCTCCTTTGCTAAAATACATATAAGGTTATGTTCTACTATCTATACTACCTGAAAGTACTGTTTTGTTCTTCCCTTTTCAGTTTTCTTGTTCTTCTATTTCTATGTATTGATAATCTTTATTGGCATAAAACATTTCAAAGTATCAGGAGTCCTCATTAATATGAAATTTGTATATTTTTATATAAGCTTTGTTGTTTGCTTTCAATAAGGGAACCTCTCCCATAAAGAGGAGGGACTTGTTGTCCCGACTTTTGATTCCTCCAAAATGTTATTTTAAAAACCAACACCCATGATCCTTGTTTCCTAAGTAGCGTGATCTATGATAAAAAAATTAAACCAATTGTTGAAAACAAATAGGAGCTAGGTGGCTTGGCAAACCATGATGGTGGGGTAACCTCCACTTTGATCTCTTACATGCCCAAATAGTTAAAAAAATATGGGATGTTTTTTTCTAGAGTGTGTCATTTTCTTACGGGAGGAATTGAAGTATCGAACACAAGCTTTGGTTGTATGTATTCTACTCATTACTTTCTCCATTAAAGGATGAAATGATTATTATTTATAATGGGCATACTCTCTCTGTAGAAGATAGATGCTTATTGTTTGACATCGTGGTTGATCAAGAGAAACAATCTAAAATATGGCATGAAGAACCAAATGAGTCTACAATTTGGAAATCGCAAATAGAGTACACACACCATGTCGACTGGATAATGAGGGATTTCACTCTAATACTAATTATTCTCGAGAATCTTATATTGGTCGGTGAAAGTTATGGGGATGATAATTTGGCTTTATTTACGGGAGGGGTTAGTGTTGGGTTGCCTATGAAGTCATGCATGAATGTTCACAATCCCCTATTTTATGATCGAATGATGAAGCACCCATAGTTTCCCAAACCATTGGAGATCTGATAAGTCATGTCACATGGGGATTACAATTTCAAATGCGGGTTAACTCTTCTCCCAACAAGTAAGACCAAAGTGTGTGTGAAGCTTTGGTATTGGATCTGCACCAACTATGAAGGATGGAGTAAGACCAAATGATTTCTTCTCTGAAAAACTTATTGTGAATGCAAATAATGGTGAGCACATTGACCCATATCTTAAATCTTATGTTGAATTTAAAATAAAATGGGTATGTGGAGACTTGTTTGTTGTAGATAAGGATGGATTTGTTGGGCACCTTAAAGAGCACATGGAAATTATGAAAAATTTATACCATAGAGCATGCCATGAGGATAAAATTGTTCTTAGATGATTCATTATTTATGAGTAGGATGAATTCATAAGCATGAGCGAGGGTTTTTGTCTCTGCATGTTGAGTTAGTTCTAGGTAATGATAGTTAGTTGCTTGTCCATTCTTCATCTAAAATGGTTAGGATCATTATTGTCAAATCTTGGAGTGAGTATTCATATATCTTATGTGGACATGTGCGTGTTGTATGGGATCCGAGAGGGTCTTGACAGAAAATTTGGGTCCTCTAAACCTCGGTAGTCTATTTGTACATTATATATTTGTATGCTTTTCCTTTCTAGTTCATGTTTTGATGTGTCGGTATTTTGGTTGTTTGTTTGGTCTCCTCTCACCGCAATGGTTTTGCAATTGTCATCATTTTTGACTTTGTTTCCTAATGGATAGGCATCTCTGTTCTTCTCTTTCCCATGATGGTCTTGGTGTTCTTTGGACACCCATTGGGGGATTCCATCCCCGAGCTGGAGCCGATGTTGATACACATGGATGTTGGCCTTTTTTTCTAAAACTAACATGTTTAGTGGATTCTCTTCCCAGAGAAGTAAGGGATGAGGGTTGGTTTTGGCTTATATTTTCCTTATCTGGGCTCATATTTTAACAATGGGATGGTTAGGAGTATAATGGTCCTACCAATGCTATGAATGTCCTCAAACTTCTGCATGATTAAGTTACAACATAGATTGTTTTTCAGTGTAAGGTGGGAATTCGGGCATGTTTTGTAAAGTGCAAATATGGTATGGATAGTGCAATTTTTCCCGAAGCCCAAAAATAAAGTATCTCTGGAAGTTGTGTAGGCCAACCTGAAAATACACTCCAAATTTCCTCAAAACTCTAACCCGGATTACATCTTCCATAATAGGAACAAATAGTGTTACATATTTTCGGTTTATACAGAGAATGTACACAAGAAGCAATTTGATCTCAACATCCAAGAAGGGGTACTTACCAAATTTATAAATTGAATAACATCTCAAAGTTGGGGGCCTAGTTTTCCAATGCTTTGTTGTGATATGGTCCAGGGGTTTTTTTAGAGCCTAGCTATCGACTAAAACAAAGAGAAGTAAAGAAACTTAGGATTTCCCAAGTTCTGAGGGCGAGTAAGATAACGAGTGCCTACGTCTTCCTCCCATGATTTTGTGCAAAGTATGAGTGAAGTGTAAAATGCATCCATGAGATGAAATTTTCTACTTTCAAGGGTTGCTCATGTTGCAAGGAAGAGAAAATAAGTAACTACAAGACACACCTAAATGATTTTAAAATAAACAATATGTACACATGGCATGCATTTTAAAATAGAAAGGCTACTCAAAGAAATGAATACATTAAACAAAATGGGGTTCTATTTTAGGGGCCCTGCCCTCACAAAATATATACATATGAGTATACAGTGTTATAAAACATGGATTGGTTGAAAAAATAAAATACATAAGCATCAAAATTCTACATGCTCATTATCACTTGGAAGCTCTGGAATACATTTTAACAAGTCATCCCAAAGGCTTAATGAAGACATCATGGGCCACCACACCAAATGCAAACTGGATTTCAAATACCAAGCCCTGCGACATGCCCATTTCTAACAGCTTCTGATTCCCTAGCGTGGCCAATTCAATAACTAGATGAAGTCCGCTTTCCTTTCAGGGGAGTTTACCCATTCATGTAGGGAATGTCCCCTCTTATATATGCTTTGGTTTTTGTACACTGAAGAGAACCGAGACACGGGGAAATGAGGAATCTTATTAACAGAGTATTCCCTCATGGTTCTCCTTTTCTTGAGGAAAGGCTTGAATGCCTATCATGGACTGCATTTCCGAGGGTTTGCCTCTAATTTAAGTCGAGATGCTTCTCTATTTTTCCCTTTGGTGTAGTTGGGGATGTTCCTCTCCATGTTTACAAAGCAAATAGTTGGGCATTATGATTTCCTTGGTCAAATTGAGGGGTTAGTAATAATCCTTATTTAAACACCAATGATCAATGTTATCGGAAGGGTGATGTCACAAGAGCAAAGGGACTTCAATTTCCTTGTATCCACATGATATTCTAGATGAACCAGGTGGAAATGGAGGATTTGAAAATGGGAAACAAAGGGCACAATTTTGAAAGACGTTGTAGGAAAGACAAGAGCATATCCTCTGGTAAAGAAATATTAGGAGGACCAACCCTAAGGTTGAGTATCTTGAGGATATGTTGAATGAAACCTTCGTTCAGCCCAGTCAACTAAAAAAATCTCACCCAAGTGGACAAGCTCTCTAGGAAGAAGATTCAAGTCCAGAGTTAGAGACGACATGGAAGCAGGATGGTCGGCTGAAAACAAATGGTGAAGGACATTAGAAGAGGTTAAGTGGTAAATCATTAAGTCACATTTAAGTAGGCATGGTTTTTGAATTGAAATATAAGGGAGAAATCATTTCTCCATTAATACCATATCCTCCCAAAATCTATGGCCTTGAGATGAATTGTATTTGAAAATTAATTATCCATGTAAAGTGTGTCATCCGGGAAATGTAGTCGACACCCGCGCGACTCAGAAATGTCTTATCAAAATAAATTCTTTGACCACGTCATATTTTCCAAATGTGAAGGAAATGATGTATTTAATAAATATGGGAAAGGCTTTATTCATAAAATATGCATAGTAATGATAAGTTGATGGTGGTAGGATTTAATGCTACTATGAGGAATTATTAACAATTATTCCCAAAGATATTAAGAATGTAAAATGGAATTCAAACGGTTAGACATTCAATGGAATATTCCCTAAAACCCTTGATGGATAAGGATATAAAGAGGGGGTTTTATGGGAAAGGGAAGGGGATCTGAAAAATAAGGAAAAGGGGCAGGGAAGCTCTTCGGAGGAGAAATTGGAGGGAATTGGAAGAGGCACTGCAAAACCGGAGGAGGCACCATGATTTGATGAAGGTTTTCTTTGTAACCTAAAATTGATTATCAATTTAGTGTCCCTCGTGCGCGTTTGCTCTCTCGGATAACTTTGGGGCACGTTTATATCACCACTATCCCCTTGGGATATTATTCAATTTACATTTTAAACACCTATCCTAAGTTTAATTCACCCCTTTATGTTTTACCCATGAGTAATTAAATATTAACTATTTAATTACACCTTTTCACATGTATCCTAACCACTTATTTACCCCATATCTATCCTATCCATGTGTCCCTCCTATTTCTCCTCCTCTCAATCAAGTAGCGGGATATTTCCCGTATTTGAGGTGGAGGGATAACTCTTATCTTTCTAGAAATCGTTCATTTTGGCCATCTCGGGAGTCATTCGCGATCGGCGCCGGCCAGTCGGTCGGCGCCCGATTTTTAGGAGGCGGCGCGATTATAAATAGAATACCGAACTCGATTACGAGGGACGAAAAACACACGCACTTACGACAACACGAAAAGAGCAGATCGAAACACAGATCGTGAAAGACACAGAACGAGAGATCTTTGTGCATCTGGTGTGAACATTATCTATCGAATGAGAGTGCGAATCTTGTCCAAATCAATCCCTGAGAGGAGCACCGTTACTCTGCTCTTATCACATCAACATCACACATCTCCATTGATTTTACTTTGGCTGTTCTTGCACTGACATCGGTGCGATCTTTCCAAGTATCTCTCCTAAACTTCTACGAGATCCGAACATTGACGATCTTGCCTTCATTTACGATCTTGCCTTCATTTTCCGATTTCCAAATCCTGTCGCACTTTGTCTCCGATCGACGCCGATCTAAATAATCGACGATGATTTTAACCAGTCGACGCCGATTTTAAAAAGCGACGCCGATCTAAATAATCGACGCCGATTTTAACTAGTCGACGCCGATTCTACATAATCGACGCCGATCATCCTGCAGACAGGTAAAAGGACACAGGTAACACAAATCCAGCTTTGTTTTCACAGTTCCCTGTTTCTGTTGCTTTCTACCTACTGTTTAGATTCTGTTTATTACTTTGATCAGAAAATCTAGTCTTGTACGTACATCTTTTATCATGTATACTTCTTTACTTAATTGAAAACGTGGGCTGACATCCGCTGGAGCTTATCGCTTCCCGGATCCGCTTCTCGGGTAGTCCACCTAAATATCTTTTAACGTGGTCTTTTTCTGTCAAGCATCGGTGTCTCGCAGGTTACTTGGATCTACTGTGCAGAATTGCTCGTGTGCGCCCGTCTTATCTACATCGACTTCCTTATCCGTCTACATCTTCGGATCTTGTCCATCAGGTATCGATTTCATTGGAGTTTTTCAGGGTTTTTGTGTTTAGTTTGGTGCATTAACTTGGACAGGTAACAAGCGCGAAATCCTTGATCTACATTCTGGCACGCCCGGTGGGACCTAACCAAAGTCCCTTATTGGCAAGTTCATTTCTTTTCTAGTTTTGAGCTTTGTTCTTTTTCTTCACTGATTTCTATCAGTTCTGCTTGAACATTTCCTTTCATCGTTTTAATCTTGCTTTTTATGTGAAATTTTTATTTCCTTGAAATTTTTTAGTTCCTTGAAATAGAAATTTCCGTTTCACCATTATCCGGATATATCTTTCTGGATTTTGTTTGGTGTTTGCTTAACCTCTTCTTGCGGAGCACTTTGCTTGTTCGTGGGATTGTTTGAGGGGAAGAGCTCAACAACGCGCTTTTTGAAGTCCACACACCTTGGAGAGCTAAATCTACAGGTATTTCTCTTTTACGGTGTTTTCTCCTTTTAAAAAAAAATTCTTTGTTTGTTGTCTATCACATTCGAACATTTCAATTTTTGGTGCTTAAAAAGAATTTAATCGCATTTGGGAAAGAATCTATTTGACTTGTCTTCATCGAAATCAAACACTTCGTTTTTAAGTGCTTAAAAAGAACTTCTTCTTTGTCATTGCTGCTGTATGTTTCTCATCTAGTTTTAATTAGGCTGGAAAATTGATCAAAATCGGTAGTGACACTATTTGATTTTTATTTTTCACCCTTGCACACAAAGCCAAAATCACTAGGTATAAAGCATTTAAACAAAAATTCCTTCCCCTGGCCTCGCCTACTTGGAAGTGACATCCAGAGGAAGAGCCTACGTGGTACTCGGGCATGCGCTATAAATTCACGAAGTTACGGTATATATTGGCAAAGCACCCGACTCCCTTATCGCAGCGGTGTGTGAAGTGCGGGGGTAGGCCCCTATATCAAGCCACGTACTGGTCTTTTACTGAAGTGCCTTCGGGACTCCTCACCAAACATTCCCCAAACCATCCTTAGTTTGGCTATCTGAGTAGTTCCTGTTCTAAAAAAGCCTTCCCTAATATTTTCTTTCTTAAAAGCATCAAAACTTAAAGGAGATAATCACCTGCGCTGCTTGAATTGTCTGTGCATTAGTTAGGTCAATCTTCTTTTCTGCGTGTTTATGACGGTCATCACTCGGTTACAATCTAGAAGAATGGCTCAACTGGCCCCTTCTTCTTCCGAGATTACCACTAGTGTGGATGTTTCGGCACCCCCCAGATCTTCCTCGGGACCACTGTTGACTGGTTCCCCATCCTGGTCATATAATCCTTTCTATCAAGCCAAAGCAACCCCATCACGTCCAGCTTCCCCTAGTCCTTCAGAAATATCATCTACTTCTGACTCAGAGTATGTTCCTCGCGGGGATCCTGAATTTCAGGCGCTCCTCGATCGCAATCCGGTAGCCCTCATGGACTACCTAGTACGCAAGTCTGTTCAAATATCTGATCAAGGACCACCAATCCAGCAAGTGTACGATTATTCTCGTGAACCATCCCAGGCCTTTGTAGAACAGTTAGCATCATCTCTCTCGCCTCGAGCCACGGAGAAGGGCGGTGCCCCTGTGCCTCCTTTTTCTCTTCCACCGACCATATCGACTAGTTCTCAAATAGTCTTACCTATTCCTAACACCGCAGTTACCTCGAATATTCCACAACCTACTTCTGAGAGGTCCTCTTGCCCTCTGGCTATAATGAGTGCGTCTGCGCACCCGCATATTGCTGTTAATTCATCTATGCCCTCCATCGTGTCCCAGGGTCAGTACCCCTTTATGAGTCAACCCCCTCCGAATAGTCAGTTGGTTCCTGCTTCTCGTCCTCCAGTGGGTCTTTCTTCCAATGTTCCAGCAACAGTGACCTTCGCCCATCCTCTAGCATCGGCACCCTTAATGCCTAATCCGGCAGTAGAAAGCCTCTTTCAGGTCTTGTTCCCCAATATGTCCAATCAAATCGGCACTCATGTTCCTCAATCTGTCCCAATTCAATCAACAAGCATAGGAGTCCACCAATCACAGGCTCCATCCGTCATCCAACCTTCATTTTCTCAACCACTTATTATCTCACAACCTGCCTATACACAGGCTCCTTCACAACAAATACCCCACCAGGCGTCACCCAGAATGCCTGGTTATTCCTCTTATCATCCTATCAATCAACAGATGAATCCCCCATTGACACCTCAACAACATCCACCATTTGCTTCTTATGTAGGACATGCCAGTGTGCCTCCTCCTCAATCTGACGTGGTTCAAATTCTTTTCAAGAAAATCATGCAGACTTGGAAGCCTCCACCAAAGGGGCTCGTCCTTCATACTCCTTTGAAGAAGTGTGTAATGAACCCATTCACCCCTCAGTGGCTTTTAAGCCTTATCCTCCCAATGGGAACTTCCTAAATTTTCAAAATTTCATAGTCGAGAGGACCCTCAACAACATTTGCGAGCATTGAAACATGCTTGCTACCTCATAGTCCGAGGATCGGGAGCTTATGCTCCGTGCTTTTCTATGTCTCTAGCGAGTCTGCTTTAGGCCGAGTACAATAACATTCCTCAACATTCCTTGTTTTCTTTCTCTCAATTGCTTGGATGTTTGTTGAAAACTTTTCAATAAATATCACGCATAAGATCTCGATTACGGATCTTTATAACATTAAATCGATTCGATGATGAGTCTATTGCAGACTTTGTCGCTCGTTGGAGAGGGATAATCAATCAATTGTCTTTCTCCCTTCCTCAATCCCAACAGATCGAGTTGTTTACTCGATCTTGTGCTAATCACATTTCTTCCACTTTAAGGATCCAGACTTTTCACACCTTCGAAGAAGCCTTTACGATGGCACGCAAACTTGAATCTCGCGCCATTGAACAAGGGAAGTTAAAACTTCACTCTAAATCTAAACCAGATTTTTCTCGGTTTACCAAATCAAATCCTTCCACTTCTAAAGACAAGAATCAGGGATCCACCAACGCTATCGTATTAAAAACACCACGAGCCGATACCACTTCTAATCAAACACCACGAAGAGACCCCTCATCTTCTCGAAAAGGGACTTCATCATCTCGATCCTTCACTTCATTGGGGGAATCATATGCTTCTATCCTAAAAAAATGTTGGAAGTCCACATGATCGAACTTCCCCCCATTAGGAATATTGATGAAAGCCAAGAACGTCCATTCTGGTATAGGGAAAATGATTTCTGTCATTATCATAGAACCAAAGGTCATGACATCGAACGATGTCAGACTTTCAAAAATCTTGTCCAGAAATTCATTGATAAAGGCGAGCTCATTCTGGATAACCCAAATGCTCCCCCAAATCAAGCATTGGATGTTTTTAAACAACCTTTTCCTAATCATTCCCCGAACCATAATGCTTCAGAGTCTCAAAAACCAAATACTCATACTATCAGCTTCATCTCTACGGAAGCATCTTCTTCTGAAACTAAGCTATCTGCGAACACATCGACCGAACCAGAATCTCCTTCCACTTCGTCAATCACTGGAATTCCACCATCTTCAGATAGCCCGTCTTTGAATATTCCTACATTGCTAGATACGGATTCATCTCTCTCCGCTCCTTTGTCTGACCTTCCATCCATACCCGAGACAGTGTCATCCTCATCTGTCTCATCGTCAGACATTCTTTCAGTGCTCAAGGCAATTACATCCCTTCGAGTTTCCACTGCAGATACATCTACTTTTGTTGCTCCCATTCTCGCTGCAACTATGCCCCTGGTGAACGTACCTATAATTGTGCCGACTTCGACGGAAGCGTCTTCGATTTTGACTCTTCCTGTCTCCTTTCCTACAGTAGTTTCACCCATAATTACTACACCAGAAGTAGTCCTTTCGCAAGAAGCTGCTTCCTCATCACTCACTTCTTCCATCACTAATGTTACTTTGCCTATTAAGGAAAAATCAAAAGAAGTAGCACCAACACCTATACGCTCGGTTCCTGAACTTAGACCGAGACAACCGGAATCTAATGTTGCGCCATCAGTACCTCCCCATTTGCTTCCCCCGAAAAGGTTACAATCACCTTATGCCGTTGAAGTTGTCACCATCCCTGAAAAAGGAAAGCCCATATTTCGAACCATCAAGACTCTTGGTGCTTTCCCACAAAAATCTCTCTCTACGCCTCATAAAAGATTGGATTTGTCCGCTGAGAAGGCGTCTTCTTCTACACACTTATCAAAACCATCCTCTTCTTCTACAACACATTCTTCACCAGCACCCCGAAAAGTGGACTTACCTACTAAAAGGACGTCACCTCTTTTATCAGGATCATCATCTTCATTACCAAAAACCAAGGCGCCCTATGTTCCTCCGATTACACCTACTTTGGAAGCTTCTCCCTCATCTAAATCGACATCATCTAAATCATTATTAGTTTCGACCAAGCAACCTCCTTTATCTTTGAAGACCACAACACTTGTCACATCTCCATCATCTTCAAAATCTATTTTAGGGGCTCCCCCTCCACCAAAATCAATCATGTCTCACTTACTTCCATCTCAAGTGCCCAAGGCTGCTCCTCCTCAGGATGTCCAAAAATAAGATGATCCCTAAAAAGACATCCAAACCTAACATGTAGGTTCTTTTACCTCGGCAGTCTATTAAAGTAAAAGAGGCGCCTTCATCATCTCTGTCCTCATCTTCATCTACCGGGTTCTACACCGAAATCCTTCGCCAACTTATCCAATCTTCATCCATATCTCTTCCTCCGATTAAACCCTATAACCCTAAAGGAGTTAAACCTACCTGGTTTAACTCTGATCTGATTTGTGCTTACCACCGTACCCCGGGTCATGATACTGAGGGATGTAAAGCTCTTCAATCTGTCATCAACAACCTTTTGGAAGAAAGTGATCTTTTGCTGGAGGAGGAGAAACAAGTATCTCCTGTCATCTTAGCTCCATCTGAGCCCCAACGATCCACTCAGACCTCTAGTGATTCCACTCCAAATGACCTTCCACCTTCTCAAATCGACACAATTCATATCGCCACTAGAACCCAACAGTATGATAATCCATCCCCATCTACAGCATCTCGACCACAGGTTGTCATTTCTGCAGCCCCCGAAGGAGTTCCTCCTTCCTCATTAGCCCCACGACCTCGGGTCTCTATTCGTGCTGCACCTCGGGCTCAAATTCCCGTGTCAGTTGAGGAGAGTGTTATGAAACAACTCACCCAGGCTCCGGTCAAAATGTCTCTTTTTGACCTCATTCAATCCTCTCCACAACATCGCCAGGCTCTGATTGATAATCTGCGTCGCATCGCAGTGAATTCAGATGAGCCCCAGCCCTTTGAGTTGGTTGTTGGTTTGAATAGACCATCAACCGCCATTTCTTTTGAAGATTCGGAAATTCCTCCTCTTTCTTCAGAGGATTTGGAGGCTCCCCTCTTTATCACAGTCCAAATCGACAACACTACATTAAAACGCGTTATGATTGACAGTGGAGCTGCACTCAACGTCATCTCCTCGCACACATTCGAGCAACTTAAGTTACCAAAGAGCGTGAGTGTCACCCCCCTTTCGCCCTTCGATCATTTAACGACCACCTAGCGCGATTACTTTAGGAAGCGTGGTCTTACCCATTCTAGTAGGTAAGAAGCCTTCTTCGAACTCTTCTACATTGTTGAAGGGAAATTCCACTATAATATGATCCTCGGACGCTCCTGGATTCGTGCAATGCATTGTGTCCCATCCACCCTCCATCGATGCTTAAAATATCAATATGAGGGCAAGATATATACTCATCCAGGAGATCCTTTTCCTTCCGCACAATGCGACATGACCACAAGGTCTGCCCCTCTAAAGAAAAATGCCTGTTCTCCTGACGGGGCCTCATCTTCTTCCATACCTGCAACCAAACTACCGGATGAACAAAATTTAGAAGAGACATTGCAGCGTTTCTCACTAGGAGAGCTTCCTCTCCTTTCTTTTGACAACCATCTTAAACCTAGTGAGTATGGTAGACCAGACAAACAACCTGAATATCAGCCAGGTCTCGGTCGCATCGTCACCATTGGTCTGCCCAATCAACAGACTAATTTCATCTACGGTGGTCTTGATACGCCTCACTATCGCCCAGATTCTCCTCCTAGGACCAAACCTTACTTAACAGGGTTCGATTGTCTACAGAATCCCACGTTTGCAAAAACTTATTTATATCGATGCGCGTGGAAGGGTTTTGGCTTAGGAAAATATGAACAAGGTGTGCATGACCTCGCGTCCATTCCAACTCTCAAGCCACATCAAAAATTTGGTTTAGGATTTAAACCTCTTTCAAAAGCCACCGTCACTATTCTCGATGAGCCTCTTCCTATTGAGGAACCATCTTCTCCCGCTAAGTCAGAAGCATCACTCGATGTGGACGATGACATTTCCATCCCGTCTAACTTTTTTTTTTTTTTTGTCAATACCATTTCCTTAGGGCCGCTAGCCTATAAGACTAACAACAGGTCCACTTCCATACCGTTAATCTTCCCTGAAATAGTTGGAGACGACTCTCCTACTATCAACACTATCCACTGTGCGGATGATGATTCTGTCCTCACCTATCTGGGGGCAGAGGATTCATATCTTCCCAAGACTATTCCTTCTGACACATCTACGCTTCTCAATGAAGCCACTGTCGACCTTAATATAGGGACTTCTGAAGACCCTCGCATCATTAAGGTCGGCCAATCCCTTAATCCACAGGAGTTAGGAGATTTTACCACTTTTCTTTCCAACCATCGTCAAGCTTTTGCTTGGACATATGAGGATATGCCAGGACTCGATCCCGATATTGTGGTCCACAATATCGTTACTCTTCCCAACATCAAACCGGTTAAACAAAAATTACGTAAAATGCACCCTAGAGTAGCCCTTCTTGTTAAAGAAGAATTGCAGCGCTTGCTCTCGGCTAACTTCATCCAACCCATCGATTATCCACAATGGGTTTCCAATGTAGTACCAGTAACTAAAGCTACTGGGAAAATTCAAATTTGTACCGACTTCCGGGATCTTAATCTTGCTTGTCCAAAAGATGATTTTCCTTTACCTAATATCGACCAACTCGTGGATTTAACTGCGGGTCATGAGATGCTTTCTCTTATGGATGGTTTCTCTGGATATAATCAAATTCTCATCGCACCAGAAGACCAACATAAGACTTCTTTCATAACTCCTTGGGGGACCTTTTGTTATCGTGTCATGCCTTTCGGTCTTAAGAACGCAGGAGCAACCTATCAGCGAGCAATGACCTACATCTTCCATGATCTCTTACACAAAACTGTGGAAGATTACGTTGACGATCTCCTCGGTAAATCCAAACGTCGTCAGGATCATCTTTTCATCCTTGCACCTCTCTTTGAGAGGCTTATCCGCTTTTGTCTTCGTCTAAATCCATCTAAGTGCGTGTTTGGCATTCTCACTGGTAAACTTTTAGGTTTTATCATTTCCATTAGGGGTATTGAAGTGGACCCCACAAAAATAAAAGCTATCCTTGAGATGCCTCCCCCTTCTAATTTAAAGCAACTCCATGATCTCGAGGGCGTCTTGATCGGTCGTCGTTTTATCTCACAATTGTCGGACCGTTGTCAACCTTTTCATCATCTCCTCCGTAAGAATGTTCATTTTGAATGGGATGAACATTGCCAAAAGGCCTTCGATGATCTCAAAGCTTATCTTCTTTCCCCACCTGTGCTTACACCTCCACGCGAGGGGGAGCCTTTCTATCTTTATATCTCGTGGTGACCATGCTCGGGAGCCATGATTTCGCATCGGGACACTTGTGGTAAAGAACAAGCATCTATTACATCGATCGCACCCTCCATGAGTATGAAACACGTTATTACAAAGTGAAAAGCTGTGTTGTGCTCTCTTCTTCGCAACTTCTAAGCTTCGTCATTACCTCCTTAATCACAAAACTTACATTGTCACAAGTGTCAATCCACTCAAGACAATTCATGCAAAGCCTTATCACAATGATCGTATCACTCGTTGGCTCATGCTTATGACAGAATTTGACCTCGAGTTTATCCCATAAAAGTCTATCAAGGGTCGGGTTATTGCGATCAATTAGGTGATGCTCCTCTTCCGGACACTCAAAACCCCCTTGCTCAATTCCCCGATGAATATATCCAACAAATTGATTTTGGTCTGTCTCCATTTAAAATAAAGCTCTTCTTTGATGGATCCAAATGCCAGCAAGGGGGAGGTGCGGGTTTCGTGATGATTCCTCCTTGGGGTACGCCTATCCCAGTCGCACACAAATTGAACTTTGAGTGCACCAATAATATGGCTGAATATGAAGCTCTTGTCTTGGGTCTTCAAAATGCCATTAATCTCGCGCTTGTCATATTGACATCTTTGGTGATTACTTAACTCATCGTTAATCAAGTCACGGGTGTCTATCGATGCAAGAATGATATCCTTCAAAATATCGTGACATCGTTCTTGCTCAACTCGATCTTTCGATAAATTCACTATCCAAGCTATTCCTCACCTGCAAATCGATTCGCGATCTGATGGCTTCGTTAGCCTCACTCATCCCACCTTTTACAGAGGACTCGCGACTTTATGTGGGCATGTCAACGATTAGATCAACCATCTCATCTTAGGCAACTAACTTCAATCCATCTTTGTCCTGACCCATACTCGGGATGAGTGGTATCAGCAGATTGTTGATTATCTATCTCATTCGGTGCTTCCTCCGAGATCGACTTCCATGGTAGAAGATCTTTTATCCAACGCGCTAATCGCTATACTATTCTAGGCGGGATTCTTTACAAACGCGGCTTTGATGGTATTTTGCTTCGGTGCCTCAAAACTCATGAATCATCTAAAGCTATCCAGGAGGTCCATGACGGTATCTGTGGTGGACATTTTAGTGGCTTAGCTGTAGCTAAACGCATCTTACGTTTGGGATATTATTGGCCTTCTCTTAATCGAGATTGCTGTGAATACACTAAGAAATGTGTCAAATGTCAACAACATTCCAATCTCACACATATCCCTAGTCAAGCTTTACAACCTACAGCGGATTTGTGGCCTTTTTCGCAATGGGGTCTTGATCTTATTGGTCTTATCAATCCCGTTCTTCACGGTCATCATTCTATCATTCACGCCCTTTGAGTACTTTACTAAGTGGGTGGAAGCTATCCCTCTTTCTTCAACAAAAGCTAAACCCATAGTTGATTTTGTCTATCATCTCATCATTTGTCGCTTTGGTGTCCCACACAAACTCATCACAGATAACGGTAAGTCTTTCAAGAACGTTGATTTGCAGAACCTCTGCGACGCTTTCAATATCAAGCTCAGTTTTTCTTCTCCATACTATCCTCAAGCTAATGGTCAGGCTGAAGCTTCCAATAAAACTTTGCGTAATATCCTCGCAAAGGTAACTAGTCGAGCTGGTAGGGATTGGCATTTACATATCCCTTTCGCTCTCTGGGCTTATCGGACTAGCATTCGTACTCCTACTGGTGCTACTCCCTTCTCCCTCGTCTATGGGTCTGAGGCTGTTCTTCCTTTGGAAGTCCAAATCCCATCTCTCCGTGTTTCTCTTAGAGAATTCGTCTCTGATGAGGACTATCGTCAAAATCGTCTAGCACAACTTGAATTATTAGATGAGCGGCGTCTCAACGCTCTTGAACATCATCAAGTCTATCTTGAGCGTGTCAAACGTGCTTATAACAAGCACTTGCAGCACCGTGACTTCAAAATTGGTGATCTTGTTCTTAAAGAAAATCAAAATGTCACTACACTCGAAAGGAGTCAACGTGGTAAGTTTGCTCCCAACTGGATGGGTCCATACGTTATCACCCATAAATATGGATCTGGGGCTTATCGTCTATCTTCCATGGATGGTATACCCGAAGTGGAACCTCTTAATGCCTTGCATCTACGGCCCTTCTACTGTTAAAATCTATCTTACACAAATCTAGTCGCAAGACAGATCTTTCATTCGTCTAAACAACCAGTCATATACTTTCATGGTGATTCGAAATTATGTGGTTCTCCGCCTATTGTCTTGTTTACCTTAAATATGAGTATCGCGGCTCTACTCATTGCATTTTTCTTTTGGATATGTTCCTCCTCATGGTAGGAACACCTTAATCACCGCTTCATCTGTCCCAAGTGCTTATCTTAATCGGATCTACTCGGGGCATGAGTGCATGTTCTTTATACGTTTTCTTCCCCTCTATCTGATCTATCTAGGTCTAAACTCAGCTTCTTCCAAAAAGGTCTTACAAAAAAAAAAAAAAAAAAAAAAAAAAAGATGATGCTATCCAAAAAAGATAGACTGATCCCTTGAAGGACAGCTATCCATACATTATCAAATGAATCAAAAAGAAAATATATAGACCATGCCCTTGAAGGATGGCTATCATCAAAATTCAAAATACAGACCGCTCCCTTGAAGGACGGCTGTTTCTTAAAGGAATATTCAAGGCTTCTTGCAATTGATCAGCCTTTCAGTCAGTTTGTACACTTTTTAGCATCGCTGAAAGACTTCCCGTATTGATCAGTCTTTCCATATCTAGCAAACTTCCCGCATTGATCAGTTTGCTTTTCTGCCAAAATCATGAAGCTGAGATTTAAGACCTTTTGTCGATCATATGGAGAATCCTATTTTCTCACTATAGACATGTATTCTGTCCCTTGTAAATTCCGACAAGATACTTACTTACTGCTCCTTTCGTTTCCCTCCTAAATCTGTTTTGCGGCTAGTTAGTGTCAGGTTTATTTTAACCTCATATAGGGCCTTACATGCATGATCTTTTGATTTCCTATCCAGATTCTATCTATGGATGGTTGGGAGTCCAACTTATCATTTTCTTTCTTATCCGGATATATTTTCTTTATTTCTAGTCAAGGTCGTTTTCATTACATCCTTGGCTCTCGCAAAGAGTATTCCCCATTATTCTTTGTTTTTCATCCAGTCGAATTGACATTTCACATGTTAATTTAATCAAAATTTATCTTCTATCTAATTTCATCTTATCTATCAAAGCATGTATTGTCAACACATGTGGATCTGGCTATCTATTTTCATCAAAATTAAATCCATACATCAATCACATCTATCCATCTATCCATCAAAATATTTAAAAACTTGTACATCCAAGTTACATTACATCTATCTATATCTATTTTTCATCAAAATTATATCCACATACCAATCATGTCAAATTACATCACATCTATCTATCCTCTAAGTCTACATCTATCCAATCACATCTATTTATCATCTATCAGTCTATATCTATATCCATCACAATTACGCTACATCTATCCATGTATATCAAAATCAAAAGCATGAGAACAATTATATGACAAATGAAATGATGAATCTATATATATACATGTGTGTCTGTACAACAAAAATGGGTGGCTTTCAATCAAGCCATCTATACAATGCCTTCCAATCGAGGCTACATCACTACACGGATACAAAATATATCAATCCCTATATAGTAAAATCTGATGCATGGAGGACACTATCTCCTCCACCCTCCTCTGGACCAGGTTGTCTCTCCTGGCCACCGCCTATCGAGCTAGACCCACCTGCTTTGGCTGGAGAGGTCTCTGCCCACCTCGGTCTCTCCCGGTGCTCCCTCCACCTGAGGCCCCGCTCGCTGTGGCCGTCGCTGATCTCCTCCTCGCCCCGTACCGAGGCACATGTGGGGCATGCTGCGCTAAGGCATCCTCATAGTATCTCACCTCAGTGAGGAGAGACGGTATGTGCTCAAGCTCACGGTACCCGGTGCTCGTAATGGTGCTGCTTCTGCTGGTGGTGCTGCTCTGGTGGTGCTCTAGGTGTACCACTGTGTACAGGACTCCGACATGGTACCTGTCTCCCCATATTTGGCCACGAGGGCCTCCTATGTCGATAATAGCGATCCCTCTGCTTTGGATCACTTGTATCTCACTCTGGCGGCGGTGTCTCTCTCCAAAATTAGGGCATCCCTCTCCTCTGTCAGAGCCCTGATCTCCTCAAGAGCCACCTGATGTGTCTGTGTCAAGGTGGCATGCTCTCCCTCCAGTCTATCCAGCATCGTAGCTATGTCCTCCTCGTCGGCATCTATAGATGCCGGGAGATGTCGTGGTAGCTCTGTCGCATACCATGCAGTATAACCATCACCTACTCCAACGTCATCATCGCTGTCTGTGGAGGGTGGGGCCTCTCTCAATGGATCTGCCGGGATCAAAATCGGCAGATCAGTCTCCCTGCTATCTCGCCTATAAGGCGTGTAAGTAGTCGGCCTTTATCTGCACTAGGCCGGGCCGAGGCCCCGTCTCAATACCCGCACAAACGGGACTCGCTCCCACATATCAGGCCTGCGGCCCCTAACCACCCTACTCCGTCTCAATGCCACCAAGTGAGCATCCTGACCAGCCCATGTCGGAAATACCCGATATGGCCTCCAGATAACCTGATCCGGTGTCAGCGTCCTGAAACGCTCAGTATACCAATCTGCCGATCTCCCTGTATCCCCAGCGGCCATGTCAGCCCGCCATCGCCGGAATCCATAATCAATAGCACCCACTGCTGCTGGCATCCAAGGAAGCCCGGATGGCCTGATCACCACTATATGCTCATATGCCCAGCAATGGAGCACAAAACTGACATCAATACCTGTCCTCCGGCCAGTGGTGTACATCCATAGCTCGTGATATATCTGAGCTATCAAAGCATCAGCAAAAGCAAACACCTGTCTGAACTGCAGAATGTCGCAAACGTAATCTAATAATAATAGTGGGAATCTCCCACCTCCTGAATCTGGTAGAGCGAAATAGGATATCGCCATCTGAATCAAAACTATCCGTCTGCTCAGGGGCTATCCTGTCTATACTGCGAGGCTATCCGCACTGCCCCAGACACTATCTCTGAATCATCCGCTCTATCTCCATACAGTCGAACTAGGGCCCTCTGCTGCTGCTCTCGTGGCGTAATCTCTATCGGATCCCCAGTGATCGGCAGTCTCAAAATCCTATATATATCCTCATGGGTGATGGTCATCTCACCCATCCTGAACCAAAAAGTGCATGTCTGGCTATCCCACCGTCACACTAGTGCCGCATCAGCTCTACATCTCGCGGCACTCGTCTGTAGTACCTAAAGCCCCCGAGCCCGGCTAACTCTAAATGCCGCCAATCTGCATCAGTCACATCAGGGAGAATAGTCTCTAGTAACTCGGGAATAGCATCCCTCATATGTAGAGCCTCTCGTGCCTGCACCCACGACATCAAGAGCAATATTAGTCTCATATTTACCCAAATCAGAACATCCAAAACAAAAACAAAAAAATCTTATCTATTCACAAGTCTATACAATCGGCGTCGATTTAATAAAATCGGCGTCGTTTATTTCTAGTCGACGCCGATTAATACCAATCGGCGCCGCTTTAACATAATCGGCGTCGATTATACCAATCGACGCCGATTTCCTGTCCAGACATAAGTCGGACTCTGGCCTCCCACAAACAAAAAAAAAAAAAAAAAAAAAAAAAATTAAGTACAACGGGTTCAAGAAGAACCACTTACCCCAGGTCGTGTCCTCCTCCGCTTCTGACCACTTCCAGAAGCTTCCATGGTGCTCAAATCCAATTTTTGACTCTCTCTGATTCGATCGTCACGATGTAAATAAATCGTTCACGTTTTCCGTTCACATATTTATATGTGCTTTCAACGGTCGGCGCCGACTATTTTGGTCGACGCCGTTTATTTTGATCGGCGCCGCTTATTATAATCGCCGCCGATTTTCCATATCTCTTTGCCATAGTGTTGATACTTGGCTCATTTATCTATCTGATCATTATGGTGCGTTGAATGTTGCCTTTCGGCACATATTTTCGATATCACCATCCATTTCGAGTTTGTTCCCTTTGCATGGGGCACTCATACTTTTTGGCAGCTTAGAGTTAAACGGGTCTGTAGGCACTAACGTCGTCTGCTTTGCAGACCGTCTAGTTGTCCCTACCAATGTGTCTCTCTTTAGATGCTGACTATTTTGCAGCCCTCCTTACACTCATGGGTCTGTAGGTACTAACGTCGTCTCATAAGGAGACCGTCTAGTTTGCCCTACCAATGTGAGTTCCTTAGGTTGCTGCCTTTTTATCTATTTTTATGCGTCATCAATGATCAGATCTACTCCAGACATCCAGCTGGGGCATCCCGCGTTTTCATCTACCTTTTTTCAAACTTGGGATCGTTTGTTCTATCATCCATCCCATCCCTAGTTTGAGGGGGATCACATCATCACTTTTTCTTCCCTTCTTCCATCTCCTTGTTTTTGTCTCATAACCTTGCTTATCGCATGAGTTACTTGACAAAAAGGGCAAAATGTAGACACCTAAAATTGATTATCCAATTTAGTGTCCCTCGTGCGCGTTGCTCTCTCGGATAACTTTGGGGCACGTTTATATCACCACTATCCCCTTGGGATATTATTCAATTTACATTTTAAACACCTATCCTAAGTTTAATTCACCCCTTTATGTTTTACCCATGAGTAATTAAATATTAACTATTTAATTACACCTTTTCACATGTATCCTAACCACTTATTTACCCCATATCTATCCTATCCATGTGTCCCTCCTATTTCTCCTCCTCACAATCAAGCGGCGGGATATTTCCCGTATTTGAGGTGGAGGGATAACTCTTATCTTTCTAGAAATCGTTCATTTTGGCCATCTCGGAGTCTTTCGCGATCGGCGCCGACCGTCGGTCGACGCCAATTTTTAGGAGCGGCGCCGATTATAAATAGAAGACCGAACTCAGTTCTGAGGACGAAAAACACACGCACGAACACGAAAAGAGCGAGGATAGAAACACAGATCGTGAAAGACACAGAACGAGAGATCTTTGCGCATCTGGTGTGAACATTATCTATCGAATGAGAGCGAATCTTGTCCAAATCAATCCCTGAGAGGAGCACCATTACTCTGCTCTTATCACATCAACATCACACGTCTCCATTGATTTTCTGCTCAGCTTGCTGCTGCTTCGCACCCAAGATCGGTGCATCTTTCGATCTCTCTCGGCTTATAGATCCAAGACATTGACGATCTTGCCTTCATTTACGATCTTGCCTTCATTTTCCGATTTCCAAATCCTGTCGCACTTTGTCTCCGATCGACGCCGATCTAAATAATCGACGACGATTTTAACCAGTCGACGCCGATTTTAAAAAGCGACGCCGATCTAAATAATCGACGCCGATTTTAACTAGTCGACGCCGATTCTACATAATCGACGCCGATCATCCTGCAGATAGGTAAAAGGACACAGGTAACACAAATCCAACTTTGTTTTCATAGTTCCCTATTTTCGGTTGCTCTCTGCCGGTTTTTTAGATTCTGTTTATTACTTTGATCAGAAAATCTAGTCTTTACGTACATCTTTTATCATGTATGTTTCTTTACTTAATTGAAAACGTGGTGACATCCGCCTGAGGAGCCTTATGGCTTCTCGGATCCGCTTCTCGGGCGAGTCCACCTAAATATCTTTTAACGTGGTCTTTTACTCAAGCATCGGTGTCTCGCGAGTTACTTGGATCTACTTGTGTAGAATTGCTCGTGTGCGCCGTCTTATCTACATCGACTTCCTTATCCATCATATCTTCGGATCTTGTCCATCGGTGTATCGATTTCATTGGAGTTTTTCGGGGTTTTTGTGTTTACACTCATTTTTTCCTCACATTCATGTAGTAGGTGGAAACATGTGATGGTTGCACTTTGTTTCTGGATTTTCCCCAAAATAATCACTCCTGAATCTTCTCCCCTTCTTTCTTACTCTGTAATCCGGTTCATCTCCATTCCCACTTGAATCTGAATAAATTGTAGCAAAATTCTTAACTCATTACATGGGTCCCATATTTCTTGTGTATATTCCATTGACCATGCATGGGAGAACAAATTATCAACTCATATATCTCGCATGTTCTCACCCCAATCCGAGGTCCCTCATTATTGACTTACATATAACTTGCGTAAAAAACTTTGGGACAAATCTACGGGTCGGACTCAACACTACCCTTAGCGTCTCGTATCAATTTCTGAGGTGTTTATAGCATTTAGTGACCACTCTTTTGAGTGAACGTTATATTTGGTGGTTGCACCTGGTTCCCGATCTATTCCTCTCAAAGTTTTGAACATCACCCCGACTCCACACCCCAAACACCTATGTTCCCCAGATGCATTCTTAGGTCCTCTCACCTTGACTAAGGCAAATTCATAAGTAAAGCAAGAGGATAGTAGCCACACCCTTTGTTCAGGTTTCTCCCCATCACTCCTTGGGAAGGGCGAATAGGCGACCCAGGAGGGAGATCCCACCCCGTCTACAAGATGACATTTTGTGAGGATCCCCTCCATCACCCGACCTCCCCGCACGTCCGCATTCCCCTTCCCTTCCCCTTCCCCTAGGTCATAAATCTTGGAACAAACAAGATCCTTGCGCTTCTCCACTTACACTTGGGCAATCTTGTCTTGAATACAATTATGGCACTTTAGAACCTCATTATATTGATATCTCATTTCATATGCCCTTTGGTTGTGTGTTCATTTGCAATGATTCATTTCTTGGTTATACACAGAATCTCACTTAATGGTATGCACATGGTTTTCCATTACCCCCTTTCATTGATGAAGAATATGCTATGGGCATGTAAAATTTATGCCTCAATGGCTCTTTACTCAATCATTCGATATTATTGCTTACCAAGTTTCTGATGCTTCTCCATTTGGATTTGACCATGACAATGATGATCTTCTAGATGATATTACATGATCTTACTCTTCATCATATGCTTGGGGGCATCATGCTCATTTCCCCCCACCCTCTCCTTACATCACTAGGTGTCCATCATTTCTATAGTCACATTCTATACCTCACCCTTCACATTTCTAATCATTCATCGCATTCAATTTGGTACACTTTGCTTATATCGTCATTACCCTCTGATGCACTCTTGTTCTAAGGTTCACACTTTACTTGTTGAGGGAATACTACATACATGAACCTCACATGCTACACACTTCACACATTGCACATCTATGACATCTTCTTCTTACATCACCTGCACTTTGCACTTTTTGCACCTGCGCATTCTACACATTTGGCATTGCACACTATGCATTCTCACACTCAAAACATTCATATCACATCTTTATAGTGTTGCATTCTCAAACTACACACTTTCAATCTACATCATTCTAGCACATTCTCTTTGCACATCATACTACTCTATTCTACATTCTACGCTTCATGATCAAACATTTCTAGTGCATATCTTCACTACCCAATGATGCACTCTAGTCTCATGGTTCATACTCAACTATTGAGGGTCTAAATCTTAATTGAACTTCACTTGCATCATTCTACATTTCAATGCTTGGTCTTCACAATCACTCTTACCAACATCTCATTCAATCTTTCTAGCACACAATGTTATCTTACTCTACAATTCATGCTTCGTGTTTCACAATCGATATTTTCCAATGTCTTATTCAATATTTCCATCATCTACATATCATAATATATAGTCTATGATCTATGATCTATTGATCAAATATTTCTAGCATACAACACATTGTTCAAACCATTTCCCAATGACACACTCTTGTTTTATGGTTCATTCTTGACTTCGAGGGGTATTTTATAAATGAACCTCCTTTCACTCATGCATACACACTCGGGGCACGCTACCCCTATCACATTTGTAATGTGTTCCAATCCATTCAAAACATGCTACATATCTTGGTTGCACATAGTTCTTACTTGATTATACTCACATGTACACTTTGCTTATTATGTTATTCTAATACATTGTATGTCATTATATTTATCATACACACATGTGCGTTCACTTCAAGTTTTGATTACATACCCTACATAGATCGTTACACTTAGCAGGTATGCTTGGTGTATTACCTCATAATAGTCCCACGTAGCTCTTGGTGGCATCCACATTCGTACACACTTTCAGCATTTTAATTACAGGAACCTTTTTCCACCATGGTTGTCTCGATGTTTTGATAACTCTTTTTGCCATTGTATGCCATTATTTGTGGGCTTTTCCCTATGCTTTTTCTTGTGTGCACACTATATGCTTTTGGCCATTGTGGCCTTGATTGTCTTGCGACATCATGAGTGATGTCCCATGTTTACAACCTACTTTTCACGGTTTACATTATCTTCTTGATTGTTAGCTTACATTGTTTTTCTATATACATGTTTGTTTGCACTAACACTTGTCTTCTAGCCATTGTTTGTATGTGCCTTGGTTTCTACCAAGCACATTCCCTTCTACATATCGATATCACTTCAACATGGGGTTCTCTTTTGGGTTGCATCCTCCTAACAATGTCACATGCACCCCAAATGAGGGGGCATCTATTGGGTGAATCAATCACCCCATTCAGCAATACACGGACATAGTTTAATGCATAGACAACACAATCTACAGCCTCGAGACATGGGCTTAGAATTAGACTTGATTCCTTACTTCAACACATACATTAGCGCCTATAATCAAACTGGGCACCTAGGCGCTTCGTCCCTTTCTCTCGGTGCTTGAGACCAAGGGGAGGATACATAATTTTCTTAGTTTGGCACAGTTCACAAAAGATTTTACACATCATCTTTTACATGATAGTTATAATCTTTAGAACTCGACATGTATGCATTACACCTTCTTTTCTACTTTCACATTGATTAAATGGATCATATTTTTATACACCATATGCGGTGGTGTTTTGACTTCAAAAAGCACTCAAAAGTTAGATAATGACACTAGACCTTTCTCCCTACACTACTTCGTCATGGCGTAAGATAGCCCAAAAACTCACATTCAAAGACAACCGACATGAGATCCCTCGAAAATGCATTCTTCTACAACATCTTCAAGATCGTTTCTATCACTTCCACTCATCACGGATCAGGTGCACATGTTCCTTTTTCTACTTTTCAACATTTTACGCACTTTTTACATGCATTTCATACATTTTGATCGAAATATTTTATATACACACGTATTTTACTACTTTTTGTTCTTCTCTTTTCGCATATTCGTCCTTATGGAAGGCGGTAGTCAAAATCAATTCACATCAATCACACTTCAATCATGACATCGAAAAACAGGTATAACATGATATCTATATATATGCTTTCACCATAAGATCATCATCATCACTTTTTAATTCCTCTTCTCTAGCTTCCATGCTTCACTTTTTATCACTCCATGCTCTTTTGTCTCCTCAACACACTCTTCATCATAGATCTACATGGTTATTAGGTACGCATCTCTATCTACTTTATGTTACCAGAGCTTTCGCTCACCAATATAAAGTGGGGAAAATGTAGACACTAAATCATGTACTTGGGTACATTTTTAAGTCCTAATCACATGCATTGTATTCATATGTTTCCTAAGGGAGAAAAGTACTAATTGATCACTATCTTTGGCCTCTTAGGTTCCTTTCTAGTCTCCTTCTTGGCCTTACACACCCTACTTCCCAATCTGACCTTTCGATACTTCACCTTTTCTAGGATTTGGACACCGGCGCCTAGCCAGACGCCAATGCCCTCATCCCCTCTGGGCATCTTATACCTCTTTGTATCTTACTCGCTCCTTTTGGGTCCTTTCTAGTTGTTGGGCATCCTTATCTCTTAGGGGTCGGCCTTTTAGTGATCAATTACGAAATTCAAACAAGGGAAGCATATAAATACAATGTTATGGGATAAAATTAAAGGACCAAGCTCTAAGCATCTACTATCACCACCTAAGGTTACATTCACAAGCATCTAAAGAGCATCATTGCATCCATCTAGCTTCATCTAAGGGACAAGGGCTAGTTATTCGTATACACTTCATAAGAGGGGAAGTTCATTTTTCCATGCACACATCTATTTACATCTCGGCTACTTTCTCACTATCAAGTGTGACACACACAAGAGCCACCTAGGGCACAATTCCACACACACACATAGAACTACATTGGGTCTGAGATGTAGTGTAGTGCTTAGTCATAAGATCACTTGTTTGACATTGAGGATAGTCTGAACCCTCATTTGCATTATTTTATTTTTGGTATTTGATGCACTTTTGAGGATTTTGTAGGTGGTCTTCTTTATTACAGGTTATCAAAGAACATTAGCGATCATTGTGTGACATTATATTAAAAGAAAATGAGGGTTTCGAACAACTCAACAACCTTGAGAAATTCATTTCTAGAGATCATGCATATACTTTGGTGCCAGAGGGATCTTAGTGCCTAGGACAATCCAGACACTATGGTCCCTATTTCTCCCGCACTTCTACATTTTTCTAGGCTCGCCATTTACATCCCGCACTTCGGTTCTGCTCATTCCTCCACTTTCGACACCTCTCGAGATATTTACAAAATTAGCTAAGTATTTTAACTCTTCATTGCACTTAGGTTTCTATTTTGTATGCTTTATTGTTGGTGTTGTATCGTATCTAGCAATTTTTTATTATTTTTTGATCGAGTTACTCTGTAATTAAAGTTTTACCAAAAATTTGAATTTTTTGTTAAATCACTAGCATTTCGATCAAACATCGAGGTTTTTGTTGTGGTAAGACCTTGACCTTGCTTGTATGAGCACATGTAGTGGACATGGGATCAGGATGAGGTGTAGAAGAAGAACTAGCATGGGCATGAGAAGCATCCTTGAGATGTTGGATTTTAGCTGTGAGGGATGTAATTATAGTTTCCATAGCTTGAAATTTATTTTGAAAAAAAGGTGTAAAGCTTGAATTGACTCAAAGATGGATTGATTAGTTGTGTTATCAAGACTAATAGGAGGGTCAAAGAGACGATTGAAAATTGTACTTACTTGTGAAGGTGGTGTATCGTGAGGGAGGTACATTGTATGTATGGCATTTTTGAGAGCATATTTACAAACTAGGTGCTTTTGAAGTAATTGATACAAGGAGACTTGAGGAACTTTAGAGGCCATGATATGAAAGAAAAGGTAATTTGTGAAATAAGAGCCCTAGAAGTGACCTAGAGGATAGGACCAAGGATGAAACCATAGGAAGAACTATGTAGATTAGATGTATGATAGACAATAGATGGAAATATGAACATTGATGCAACTAGGGTTTGGGGTAAGGGAAAGATAAGTCTAATAGAATAGGAAAATAAGGATCCGAGTGGTCGATCATGAGTTGGGGTTCACCAAATGATTTAATATAATTTGAATTAAATATTAATTTTAGAGTAACTACTCGTAAAAAGGATATTTAGGTAATTAAATATAGTAATGCACAAGCAATAAATATTCGATGATTTATGACCCTAAGAAAATGAGAGAGGGATGATGACTTAGTTGATTTCATATAACCTATGAATGATATGGACCGTGTATCTATTGGAGCAAGATGGGAAAACTATTACAAATTATCAACAAAGATTAAGAAGTACATAAATATGTAGGATAAGAGTGCCCATAAGAGGATAGGAGCATCCTGGCACTAGTGTCCGATCTCGAGTGCTAGTGTTCACTTAGGTTCTCGGGTTCGACTTTTCTAGGTCAAAAGGTCTTCGCTCCAATATTCACTTTATCACTCTAACTTCATTAATAAGGTTTTTATCGTGCACTGTAACCTACAAAATTAAGGTCTCCTTGCACAAGTCCACAAACCACATCAAATCTAATAAAAAGATGTAGAATGTGAAGTCGATCGACTCGATGGTCACCCAAAGAGTGAACTTATGATCGAGTGTTGGAATACATCTCAGACTCCATGTAGTTCTTTATGTGTGTGTGTGTGTATGTGCCTTAGTTTCTTGTGCAAGTTACATGATGATAGTGGGCTAGATGTAGATTTTATCGAGTATGCAGATCAATGCAACCCTTTTCCTTGTATGAATGTGTTAGATGTATGCTTTGTAGTTCTCTTATGCCTTTGTGCAAGCTTAGGTGGTGATAGATAATGCTTATAGTGTTTGGCCCTTTATTTGAGAGAAGTAACTAAGTATATATATATGATTCCCTTGTTTGAATTTTGTAATTAACAACTGAAAATCCAACCCAAAGTGTTAAAAGGTGACCAAAAGGCTAAAGGACCCAAAAGAGTCAAAAGAAGATAAAGGAATGCAAGAGCACTCTGGGAGGGACATGAGAGTCTCGAGCGCTTATGTCCTAGATGGGTAGTAGTGTATGAGGTCATTAAAAGATAAATTAGTTAAGTGCCAACAAAGTTGTAAGATGTGCAAATCTAGTAAAGTGTAAAATATAGTAACCCAAAGGGCTCTAAAGAGTTATTAACCACTAGTTTTCCCTTGAATCATGTATACATTAGTATGTATTAAGATCTATAAAGATACCCAAGTACATATGTTTTGTGTATACAAAAGGATATTTCAAGCCTTAAACAACCTCCACCCCAATACATATGGGATTCACTCCCAACCTACATGTTAAAATAGTCACTTTTTTTTGGATATTTGACCTGCAAACTATGGAAAAACCGAAGGCACCCAACCAAATCTCCCACAACTCACAAGTAGTTTTCAATGCCCTTTTTTTTCTATTTAAACATGAATGGTTTTATGATTGTGTAATGGTGGCTAAAGGGCAAATTGTAGGTTTGTCTATTTTAGCCCATTTGAGGCCATTTTAAGGCTTTCTACAAACTTGGTGAGATGTTTAGAATTTCTAGATTTTTGAACCTAAGTAGCTCTAACTAACCTTTTATTTTCATGATTGGTATTCTCTTGAAATTTTTGAAATCATTTTTGGTCACTTTTGACATAGAACATGGGGAATTTGGTCATGTAAGTGTTATGGGAAGGTGACGGACATTACTTATTGAGATCGATTCTTTTGAAGGTTTGTTAAGCATGTTTTTATAGGTGACAGGGTCCATTAATATTTGTAAGTTTTAAATTATACTTGCACATTTGATTTTTAATGGATCGATTAAAATTTAACACTCCAAGATGTAGCTGATAAATGGGTGAACTCGTTATCAATTTTGGTCTTTTATGTTCGGTTTTTGAATAGTTTTTATTATGATTTTGTGCATATTTAAATAAGATATTAAATGAATTTGGTGTCGTTATAAAAAATTTACAACATTTTCAAAAATTGTATTTGATCGCTTTTGATGTGCAACCGAAACGAATAAGTTTGAAATCAGATTTCGATGCATTTATTAATCACGTTTGAAACATGTGGATCATATTTTTAATCAATTATTATTTGATAATTTTGGGAAAATGGTTATTTTTAAAGGATCCATTTTGAAAATCTATTTAAACACAAGATCAATGTTAGTTTATGAATCAAATTTGTAAATAAGTGTTGATTAAAATCCTTTTCTGAGGAATGAGTTGGTCACTCATTCTAAGGAAGATGGATCTATATGTTTATGTTTGTTTCTTCATTTTGTAATTATATTTTTGTTGTCTTTTTCTTTATATTATGTAATTATTCCTTTGGTGTACAATTTTTTTGAACCTCGATATGTTTTATGTGTTTATTATGAAATATTCCGAATGGGATACCACTTAAAATGCACCAAATATATGAAAACTTGTAGCAAAATAAAACACCGATTTTATCAAAATGTCCAAATAGACAGGGAATGGTATTAAATTGATATCACATAAAATATTTGCCCACATTGCATGAAAATTTGAGGGATGCTTGCAACAGTAATAATAAACACTATGAAAACATTTTTTGGAATATTATATTGCTGCTTTAAAAGCACAAGTGCCCTAGATAATGGAAAACTACGAGAGGCTTGTAATCTCCAAATACCGAGTAGAAATTAAGGGTCTTTGGAAATAACAATAATAGATACATGCAATAATGTTTCCACCTTCAGATCTGAAACGATCGATTGGAAAACCCCAAATAGAGGTTGCACCTTCAGATCTGAAAATGCTTGGAATGGGGTCGAAAATGATGGAGGCGCCTTCAACGAGCTGCCATGCCCAGCCCAAATGGCTGCCGTGAATCTGATCTGGAGCCCCTCTGCTTATCTCCCCCAAATGCCCCCAAAACTGGAAAACCCTCCACGTATAGGCTATAAGTCACCACACTTGGGAAAAGGGTTGGAAAACAATGGAGGTGCCTTCAACGTGCTACCACGCCTAGCCCAAAAGGCTGTCGTGAATCTGATCTAGAGCCCCTCTGATTATCTTCCTCCAAATTCCCCAAAACCCATGAAATCCTTTCTCTCGAAACCCTCTGTATTATCTCTATGACATCCCGTAAAGTGGCTTCAAAATACTAGGGTAGATCTCTCACTATCAAAGAATGCCCCTTGACTAGGGACGGGTCTCTCACCACCGAAGCTAGGGTCCCTGTGGGATTTGACTCCACAAGCTATAGAAATGCAACAACAGCTTGTTGCATGAGAAGGGGTCAATAAAAATGTATATCAAAAGTTCCTTTCCTTACTCTCCCCACTCCTTATATACTTCCCATGGCAAAAGAGCCCCAATAGACCCTAGACGCATTGCTTTCCATGGAGGGGTCAATAAAATATAAGACACTAAAGTTACTTTTTCCCGTTTAAGTCACCCAGGTCCAAAGTGACCCCCAAATGCCAAACATGGATAATAGTACCATGCAGCCCCTTCTCAAAAGCCCCCAACGTCCACAACCCCTTGGGTATGACCACGACTTGGACTCGATTTGACCCTTAGGCCTTTGGCATAGAAAAGGGGACATTACACCTCCCCATAGCTCCCAACGATCCACAGCTCCTTGGGTCTGACCACGGCTTGGACTTGACTTGGCCCTTAGGCCTTCAGTGTAGGAAAAGGGGACATTACAGTCCTCCCTTCTCGAGAAATACTTGACCCCAAGCATTATCCTATTTTATTCACAGAGATAAATACCGCACAAGACGTTTCTCCACCTCACCCTGTCATCCACCAAGGATCCATGTACTCCGAGGTAACCAAGAAACCCCATGATGTCATCATGACCTCCATATGGTACCGAGAGCAATGTTGTCTCATGAAGTGGAATGATACCCAAACCGACTCTCCACTAGTACTGTACCAAAGTTTTCAATCTATCCAACCCCCGCCAATGCAAAGTCAGCCATCACGAAATCACTCATGGCCTCTCCAATCAACTCCTTGGTATGAAAGTTCACTCTGAATCTGTAGAGTCCCATGAATCATCCTGTGAAGCAACCTGTTTACACACAAATGGTGCTAAATATCCCACTGACTGCACTCATGTGAGAGCATGGCTCCTCATACTATATCTTGATGTGTCCTGTGGAGGAAAGGTCCTAAGGCTCCAGGAGATAGTCAACCGACAATATCGGTTCCACGTATTCCACCTCCCCGCGTTGAATGTGAACCTACTAAATAACCATGAGTCAATTTCATCTCTCCACGTACTAACACATGGGTGAAATGCTCACCGAATATAAGCAGAAAATACATAGGAGTGTTTTCCAATGTCGATTCAAAAAATGATGGACCCGCAAGCTTGACTTTGTCATCACGGTGACAAATTGTATATGCTTGTATAAAGTTGGATATCCTCCTCAACCTATGCCATATAATCCTCTCTCGACATGAACTCCGTAGGTCTCATCATAGCTCAAATGCCCGATCCACATAAGGGAAATCCACATGTGGCAATATCTCCATCCTAACCATGAATCGGGTCCACAAGGCTCAATCTTCCCGATAGAAGATCATCTCACCCTTAAATACGTAGTTGTCATCTTGTATGTGACCATCCAAAATCTCACCAGTGTGTCGGTTCTTGGAGTACTCAACAAACAAATGAGGTCTCTAGTCTACCAAAACTTTGGATAACCAACATAATGATAAGCTTGGATGATCTCGAACTCGTAATCCCAATCTCGAATCGTCTCATGTGCAACATTACTGCCACACTTCTACATCCGTCATACTCCATCGATCTACAATAATAAAACTCCTCACCATGCCGGATCATCCTCTCCATCCCCTCGGCTATATCCCTCCTTGGTGCTCCCTGCAGATACTCCCCTCAAAATCACATTCTCGCCTCTTAGACTTAAACTTCAACCCTATTGTCTAAAATTTAGTCCAAAACTCACCAAGAGAGTGAAGCCATTCTGTAATCCCAATGCTATGTTGATCACTCCCATTCCAACAATGTGGAAATCATTGGTAACTGTATAGTTACCCCTCGTGATGCTCACTTGGGGAACCCATTGTGTGCACCTCAAAGACTCTCCATTGGCTACAACCTTGTTGAGGCCCTCAAAATCCTCTGTATGTAGTGCTCGCCTCTCAACCAATGAGGCATCAATATAGTTGTGGGTTACCCTGTTATCAATTAGTACCTCAACACACTGACCCTACATAACTCCTCTAATCCTAAATGCCTTGTACATCAGAGTACTAGGAAATGTGGCTATAATCTCCCAAGGAAAAGTCTTCTCCTCCTGCCCCACATCAACACTATCCAACGCAACCCCATCTCCATCATCCATCTCGCGAGTCTCTAACTCCTCACCTCTGTCACCCTTTCTCTCCTCGAAGACTTCAATGAATTGAGCCTTCCCTCTACCTTTGCAATCATATCCTGGAATCCAAGGTGTGTGGTAATTGAAACATAGTTTCTTTCACCTCAACTCATCTTTGTGTTCTTGGGAAATGATTGGATTTTTAACCACCTCCTACCTCAATGGAGGCTCCTCTATAGATGTTTGTCTCGATTCAAATGGAAGTTCCTCTCTGCTGAATGTGAGGTGGAGCCATCGGCTTTGGAGTGGATAACTCTAAGTCTCGAGCTTTCATAACAGCCCCGTGCAAGGAAGAAGGTTCAAATGCCTTCACAAATCCAGCAAAAGCATCACCAAACTCATGTTATGAATAGCAAAATCAACCTCCTCTCCATGACATCGTGTACCATGACCATGTTAATCTCTAAAATTCTATGATGTACGATCTAGGAACTGGTTTGTCTCAAATGAGTCCACTCCCTAAAATTCTGCGTGGTCCCTCCTATCAAATCTACTTACCACCTCTACGCAAACTCGCATGAGTCGTAATGTGTATGTGTGTAGACACCAAATTTGTGTCTTACGACCCCCGGGGACCTGCATCTCATTTCGCAACCTAACCTCATCACCTAAACCTTACACAATTATTTATTAATTACCTTGTAATTGATAAATCCACATCACCTTACCCTCGCCACCTCATTTGGCCACCTCATCATGACCTAGTCCTAACCCTAAACTAACCTAATTAAGACCTATAACTTGGTCCACATCCACACCCATGACTAATGACCCCTTTCTCACACCCAAAACCGACCTTCTAGTTACTTGACCAAGCCCTCAACTAATCTCTCTAGGAGAAAAGGAGGGAAAGTTGGCTATTTTACTGAAAATAGCCCACTTTGACTCGACTCGATACGGTTCTACTCGACCGCCGTCGGTTACGTAACCGCCATCGGTTCCCTGTAAATGGGCTCCCCTAACCAAAAACAAAGGTGGAAGGATTTTTGGATCAATCAGGATCATCAGAAGCGATCAAGAGAATCCGGATCTTTACTTGGCCGAGCAGAGACAAGTGAAGAGACAAGTAGAGTTTGCAGTGAAGGAGATCAAGCCCAAGACTGCAACTGAATAGCCAGAGCCCTGTGACACTCATCTGATCATTGGGAGGGAGACATCTCATCTTCTGGGTATCAGGCCATCCTACCTGAGTTCTGCCTTTGTCATCACAGTTCTTGGACCTGCATCTTCGTCAATAACCAGTAAGTTATATCTTGCATGTCCTCTTTAGTAACATTTCTTAGACTTTTGAATCACAGTCCTCATAAAATCTATTCCTAGATCTACTACCCAGCAACACATTATACCTAACTATCATCCACTTACCTCTCATCACCCCATTACCTAATCCCGCTCATATACCAGCCTTACAAACAACACAACTATCCTACAACCGACCCTCACCAAAAGTCCCAAAACAAAGACCCTACCGATATCGGTTGACAAGAATCTCAGATCGTTATTGTGACTCAAAACGTAAACCAGCCTTTTCCCTACCTATTTCAACGAAGCAATTAAATTGATATTTTACGCTCTTTGGTGTTGATTCATATTAGCAGGAATTGACCACCTTCGAAAGGAAGTTTTATATTTCCCGGCCCAAGGCAGCTCCTCATTTATTGTCTAATCGAATCTTGTGGTCTTGTGTTCTTATTTGCAGTAGTCCTTCCAAGACAAAAGGAGTTCTTCGTAATCAACCTGATCTCTCTCTACGGTACGCGCACACCATCTCGACATTCAACAGGTATTCCTCCTAGCCCTAACCCTTATCTGTTTCTAAAAGGAATGAAAGGATAGAAGCAACTCTATTCCCAAAGAGCCGAAACATTCCGAGTGAAACATTTTGGCACGCCCGGTGGGACCCATTTTGGGTTTCTTTCTTTCTTGCTTGCTTTCATATAGGGAGCATATCTGCTGTTTTCTTCTTCTAAAAGATATTCACAAGGTATTTTGTTATTTTGATAAAAGAACTTGCTTTACTTTTACATCTTGCATTAGTGAAAGTCATCTCTTTTGCTTCATCGAATATCATTTTCGATTTGGGTTTTAAAACACGTGCATCACATTCTTGCTTGCTGTTTTCAATTCTAGTGAACATAGATTAAGTAACAATGTCGTACACGTAAGGTGATTTCCACGCAGTATTGACAGAAATTAATCTTACTTTCACTGCACAACACATACCGAATCACTTCATAATTAACACAATAGCTCAAAACATCCCCCCTTTTCCGCGGTATTCCTCCGCCCGATTGAGGTAACCTTATAAGCCAAAACAAACTTGACATTTCCCCTAAGTCTTTTGTTTAGGATTCTGACATCATTCTACGTCTAAAGGCATAAGCCCACGATAATTTAAATTAACCCTAGGGTTAGTCTCTGGATTTGCGTGTGCATCTTGCTTGTTTTCAGTTCTGTTTTCTCTGTCATACTCTGTCTTCTGTGAACACCTCAGAACTATTTGATAAGTGTACTAAACATTGTTTAAAATCAAATCAGCAGCTTCTCATATTTTTTTCTTATACCAGTCTTATTACACCGACATCGGTTAACTGACCGACGTCGGCTATAGTCTAACCGACATTCGGTACTGCACCGATATCGGTTCTCGTCTTTTACGCTTCTCGACAAACCAAAGAACTTACCAATTTCACCATTCTGAGTCTGTTTCTGTTCTTGATAGATTGAAACCCTACTGTGTACTCCTGTCCATGGTTGTTATCACTCGAAAGCAAGCCACCGCCATGGTTTCACATGCTTGCTCTGTGCCTTTGCCTGAATCACCCCCTTCACATTCTGTGGGGAATCCTACGGACACCAGCGAGGTTCCTAAAATTCCTGTGGGAGATAAAGAATTTGCCAAATTTCTGGATGCTAATCCTAGTGCTGTACAATACTATTTGTCTCATGCCCTTGACCGTACACCCGACGGTCAACTCCTTGTTGGCATGCCTATCAGTATAGCTGCTCATTTAGCCCCTTCTCCGCCTGATAACTCCACTTTGCCTTCCGCATCCTTAGTCCTGTCGCCTACCTCAAGAAGCTTTTTCTGGGGGTCCATACGGCATTGGCTTTCCTTTGGTTAATCTTGGGCCCAACATGTCATTACCGCCACTACTTCCTACCTCGTCTCCTTCTGATCGCCTCGTTCATGACTTGCTCTCTTCCACCTATCCACACTAGCTTTCCTTCTCAAGCTCCGCCTACCTTTTCATTCCCATACACGTATCCAGTGACCTCAACATCTTATATGGGACATCCCTATTCGGTCGCCTCAACATATTCATCCTCCATACCTTATCAACACTTAACCCCACCATTGTCTAGCGGAGGCCCTTGGCCCAATTTGCCTCCATTTACCACAACCGCACCATCTTCTCATCCAACCACAGATTTCATCAAACAAATGATGGACAAAATGCAAAATCTGGAGGCTTCTGTTTCGGGAAGTCGTAGCGCCTTGACATACGAGCAAGTTTGTCGGGAGCCTATTCACCCTTCTGTCCCCCTTCATTCATATCCTCCTCAATGGGAATTGCCGAAATTTACTCGTTTTAATAGTAAAGAGGATCCTCAACAACACTTGCGATCATTTAGACATGCTTGTTATTTGATTGCTCATGATGATGCCTTGTTACTCCGCACCTTTCCCATGTCCTTATCAGACCCGCTTGAGTGGTACGTGCTTTAACCCAAAGACTCAATCTTCTCTTTTAACCAACTAGCCCAATCTTTCTTGGATCATTTCTCCATTAACATTGCCAAGAAAGTATCTATCATCGACCTTTATGCCATCCGACAATTCACCAAGACGAATCTATCGCAGATTTCGTTGACGATGGCGCGGCCTTATCAACCAACTTACATATGCCTTGCCTCAGGCTGAACTTATCGAACTTTTTACGCGGGCATGTGCTAAGCACATTTCTCCTACCCTTCAAATTCAAACTTTCCGCACATTTGACGAGGCCTTTACCATGGCTCGGAAGCTAGAAATTCGAGCCTTAGAAGAAGAGAAATTGCGGTTGCGCAACAAAAACCCCAATTTCTGAACTCCAGATTCTACCAATAAACCAAACACCACCACTCCTCATGCATCCACTTCTTCTAAATCAAAAGGAGCTGTCCACGCGGTGATGGTCAAATCTCAAGCACCGTCTAATACTCCACCAAAAACCACCTATAAGTATAAAGCTGAGCCCATCAATTACACTCCCTTGGGAGAAACTTATGGTGTCATCTTGGAAAAATTGCTCAAAGCAGGAGCCATTACCTTACCTCCGGTTAAACCTCATTCCGGGTTTGACTCCCACCGCTATACCTTCCTCGTACAAAGAAAATGACTTCTATAACTTTCACCGCGTAAAAGGACATAGTCATGAAAACTGCAAGATGTTGAAAACATAGTGCGCAGAAATGGTTAATGCAGGGATATAACCCTCGATAATCCTAATGCCCCTGCCAACCGAAATTTGAAAATCTTCAACAAACCATTCCCGAATCACTCTTCCAACAGTAACATAAACCAAGATATCTTAGCCGAGGAGAGTGTTCATGAGATCCATGCAGTCTTCGACTCCCAGCCAAAAGCCTCTATCGAGAAAATTTTGAATCAAGCCTCTTCACTGACACAGGGGCCCGAACCTCCTTCACCACCATCAAGCCAAAGTGAAATCATTCCTTTACCTATAAAGGAGTTAACTGCCCAGAGTTCTCTTCTCATAGATGAGTCTTCTTACACCACATCCTCTCAAGATCGCGAACGGATGTTATCTAACCTATCTATTTCCCAAACGTCTCCCTCTACCGCTCTTGCTGCACAAGAGGAAGGCTCGCCACTCCTTTTGTCATCCTTAGACGAGAAACCCCTTGCACCGACATCACCACATTCTTTAAACATGACGGATCCTCTCAAACACACCCTCCTACCTATTAGTCCTTCATCACCTAAATCTTTTCAGCAACCGGTTGACCTCTTAACGCCTATCGATACAGTGCCTCATCTACCCCCACAGTGGACCGGAATCACAACCCACCTTTCTTCCATACAAAAGTTCCTATTCACACGTGAGGACTGTCATTCCCAGAGATGGCAGTCCCATGGGAACGTTTGAGTACGCCATATTCTACTCAAATGCAAATGACCGATCCTGATGCCTCTACCATATACCCGAAATGTTTACAGAAGCTTAAAATGCCGATGTCCTCATCTTCACCCCCCTCATCTCTACCAAATACCTCACCCACTTCTATTAACCTAACCAAATCTTCCCCTACGCTTGGGACCTCACCCATACCTAGTCTAACACACCCACCTAAGCGGCTTGATTTATCTAAAAATAAAGCCGTCCATCCCATTAGGAGACAGACTCAATCTCCTCAATCTATGCCGTTAACACAACTAAAACCCTCGTCGTCACACCTACCTTCCATATTGGGACCCCATCCCTCTACCTTACATCAATATATCATACCTCCTGCGTTTTCTTTAAAGTGACCTACGCCTTCTGCACCCATACAGAAATCCAAGGGTATAGCAACACCGTCACCCCGCGTATCCTGTCCACCTATCAACCATAAACAAATTCCATCATCAAAAGATTTGTTTTCTGTCACTCCTATATCTCCGTGGTTGTTTTCTGATACCACATCATCTGTGGCCTCATCATCCAACCAGCTAAACATAGCTTCTATGTCAAAGAAACCACGGTTAGTTAAAACCCATTATCAAAACTCCTTGGCTAAATCACCCCCCATACAAACCAACCACACCACGTCATCACTGAGAATCGACCAAGTCAATAGCCTCATTTTCCTCTGACTTTGACCCACTCAAAGGGTCTTACGCCAAAATCCTTGCTATATTGGTAGAGAATGCGACCATTTCCCTACCCCCACTTAGACCTTATGATCCATCTAAACCTCGACCTATAGGTTACGATGAGTCTAAAATCTGCGCTTACCACCACACACCAGGACATGACGTAGAGGGATGCAAAGTGTTGAAAGCCATACTTCGTCCGTCACCTCTCTCAGATAGAAAAGTTAAGAAAGACAACTTACGAAGAGAGAGACCTTTAGCTTCAATTCCCTCTCCTATACCACCTGTCCCCGCCTCACCAAGATCTATCATTATTACAGCCCCACCTCTCGAAAACCATGACCTATCCCTACCATCTTCCTCCTCTCGTATTCACGAGATCAATATGATTAGTGTTGCTACTCGAGGGCAGAAAAACAATGGGAAAGCGAAAGAAAACACACCTGCGGCATCTCTTTCTCCGTCCACCATCCCGATTGCACCACCACCTAAAGTGGTTATTCGCGGACCCGCCTATCCCGTCTCTAATGGCATTGCCCACCGAACTATGATCAAACAGCTTCACCAATCACCTGTAAAAATGACATTGTATGATCTCATTCAGACTTCTGAATCTCATCGACAAGCTCTCGTTGAAATCCTTCAAGGGATAGAAGTTTTACCTAATGAAACCTTGCCCGTTACCTCTATTCTAACACCCAATCACGTTGCTTCGCTCACCAAACAATCTATCTCCCCAACCACTTCGCCTCTCGCATGCAGTAGCCATCTTCTTGTCCGGTTTCTCCAAGATGAAATTATTGACTTCGGTGTCAAGATCCCGACCTCTCTTTTTCATCTCTCGGCGTCGCTTGGGATATTCGGTACGCTCATGTTATGATTGATGGGGGCGCTTAGCTAAACATCATCTCTTCAAAAGCCTTCCAACAAATGAATATCCCTTCTAGTTGCATGTGTGCCAACCCCATCATGTTGCGATCATTCAATGATGTTATTACTTCTACTTTAGGCACCGTGATCCTTAACATTCATGTAGGACCACGTACTTTACCCGAACTCTTCTATGTCCTTGAGGGAGAGTTCCAATACAATATGTTGTTAGGCCGCCCTTGGATCCTAGGCTATGGGATGCGTTCCCTCCACCTTACATAGATGCATAAAATTTGAGTACGAGGGGAAGTCCTACACCGTAAAAGCTGATCCTCCCCCCTTCAAAACTTGCAATATGTTGTATCGCCCTAATGATGTGCTCGTACCAGTCAAGACACCCATTCATCCAACCCAGCCATCTACTTCCGACGCACCTACACCTTCAACCAATGAAACCGCCATTACAAATATTACTTCCTTTCCCGCAGATAACATCCCAACCTCCGACCCCTTAGTAGATGTTTTTCAACGCCTTACGCTGGGGGAGTATCGCCTATATAACGTTAGTTCTTTCCATACCCCGCAGGAGTACGGACAGGTACATGCACATCCTACCTATGACCGTCGTGTGGGGGAAGTAATCCCCTATGGACCACCTCATTGCCGCACTAACCTAACATATGGGGGTGTCGATGCATCTTCCGTAACCCCTGAACCTCCTCTTGGCGTGGTTCCCTTCCAATCCGATTTTCAATACCTGACAAATCGCTCGCTTTCGCCTCTTACCTTTGACTCATTTGTGCTTGGAAAGGCTTTGGTTTTGGTCTTTATGAACAAGGCCGACATACAATCATTCCTGTAACTACTCGCAAACACAATGATCGTAGTGGTCTCGGATTTCTGGGAACACTTACACCGAAGGAACCTCGTGTCAGTTGTCTTCTGGAAGATGACAATGTCACCCCTACCAAACCATCATCACCCATTTTGCCTTCGTCACCCACAGAGTCGATAGATCCCGAATCTATCCCTCCTAACTTTTTTTTTTCATAAATGCTATCTTCCTAGGTCCTCTCACTTATCAACGCGATAATGAGGACCCCTCTTCTATTCCCCTTCTGTATCCAGATATGATTGAAGAGGACTCACCTTCAATTAACATTGTTGAGTGCCAGGATGATGACTCCATCCTCACTTACCTTGGTGCGGATGACTCTTATATTCAACGTGCCTTACCATCTGAAACTCAAACCATGCTGAACGAGTCTACTATAGAAATCAACATCCACACAGAGGAAGATCCTCACATTGTGAAGATCAGACAATCCCTTAATGCATCAGAACAAGCCGCCTTTACTACCTTTCTGTCTCTTCCCGCAACCAAGCTTTCACTTGGTCTCTACGCCGATATGCCAGAATTGATCCTACCATCAAGCTCGTCCATAACATCACCCTAAACCCCGATTCCAAACCAGTCAAACAAAAACTACGAAAAATGCATCCACGCATTGCCCTCTTGGTCAAAGAAGAGCTTCAACGACTTCTTTCCGTTTCCTTCATCTTGCCTATTGACTATCCTCAATGGATTTCTAACATCGTACTCCGCTTTAAAGCGACAGGGGACTTCGGATCTGCACGGATTTCTGAGACCTTAACCTCACTTGCCCCAAGGATGACTTCCCCCTCCCAAGTATTGATCAACTTGTTGATCTCACTGCGGACCATGAAATGCTTTCTCTCATGGATGGTTTTTCGGGATACAATGAAATTTTGGTAGCCACCGTGGCCGATCAACATAAATCTACCTTCATAACTCCTTGGGAACCTTCATTATCGTGTCATGCCATTTGACCTTAAGAATGTTGGTGCAACCTATCGTTGAGCTATGACTTACATTTTTCATGACATTATGCACACTATCCTTGAAGATTATGTCGATGATCTTCTTGGCAAATCTAAACATCGCAAAGGAACATCTCGATGTTTTAACCATTATTTTCGATCGCTTTGCAATATTGATCCAAACTTCAACCAAAGAAATGTGTCTTTGTGTTCTTTCTGAAAAACTTCTTGGCTTTATCGTCTCTTTGCGTGGCATTGAGGTCGATCCATCTAAAGTCAAAGCTATCCTAGAAATGCCCCCACCCAAAAACCTCAAACAATTGCGTAGTTTGCAGGGTAAACTTCAATCCATCCGGCGTTTCATCTCCCAACTCTCGGATCGATGTCAACCTTTTCATCACCTTCTTAAAAAGGACATTGACTTTCAATGGAGCGAAGAGTGCCATCAAGCCTTTGAAGCTCTCAAAGCTTATCTCTTGCAGCCACCCGTGCTTATCCCACCTCAAGACGACCGCCCTTTCTACCTTTACCTTTCCGCCACTGACCACGCCGTAGGGGCCATGCTTGCACATCGTGACTCTGAGAATCGAGAACAAGCCGTTTATTATATAAGTCGCACTTTGGTGGACTATGAGACTAGGTATACACATGTAGAAAAGTTGTGCCTAGCCCTATCATTCGTGGCCACCAAACTCCGACACTACCTTCTGAATCACAAAACTTTCGTCATCACCAACACGGACCCCATCCATTATATGTATGCCAAACCCCATCTAAACCAACGCATCGCCCGATGGCTCATGCTCCTCGCCAACCTCGACCTTGAGTTTGTCCACCAGAAATCAATCAAAGGACAAACCATCGCAGACCAACTTGCAGAAGCCCCTTTACCTGGGGAACAATTTACCAATTTTACATTCCCCGATGAACTCATCGCCACTCTTTCACTCAAAGAGGAATCGTATCCAATGACCCTCTTCTTCGATGGATCCAAATGCCAACATGGTGGAGGAGCTGGCGTTGTTCTCATTCCTCTCGACGCCGAGCCTATGCCTCTCTCATTCCGACTCGATTTCCCTGCACTAATAATACGGCGAATACGAGGCCCTTGTTCTCGAGTTGCGTTACACTTAGGTGTCAAATCTATCAATATTTTTGCGACTCTCAATTGGTAGTCAATCAAGTTATGGGCATCTACCAATGTAAAATGAGGAACTTCAAAAGTACAAACACTACGTGGATTCACTTCTAGCCTTCTTTACTCACTATTCTATCCAAACCATTCCCGCTCCACTAACAAATTTGCGGATACTATGGTTTCAGCTAGCCTCATACCAAATTTCGAAATTCCAGCCTTCATCAACTCGATCGACATTTTCGTCTTGGTCCAACAACTCTTTGCCCCATCTTACTCAGCCCAGATGTGTTTATATGATAAATAATGTGTCTCGCAATTCTCGTGATACCCGGTATCACCAATTTCACGACTACCTTACAACCTCCCGTTCTCCCACTGACCTTACTTAGTACTGCAAACGCGCTTTTCTTAAACACATTTCTCGTTATGTCATTATGGGGACTCCTTTATAA
>CM031238.1:3178735-3276011 GCA_018340775.1 Taxus wallichiana var. yunnanensis
AATAGAAAGCTACTACAAGTACTTGCCATTAACTACGATGCATACAATAACATAGATGCTTTTGATAAATACATGTTTTAGTTGTATCTGATATTTTGACGTAATTGATAATGTCTATTAAAGCTCTGTATTCTCTCTAAAACACAATATCAGTGAGATTCTATCTACAACTTGTTTTGCTTGTCTCTTTTGATTTCATCCTTTATGGACCTCCTTATCTACACTCACACCCATGATCTATCCACTATCATTGTTTTCTATCTTTTTGTGTGCCCCCAAACACGATTACAATCATTGCCTCAACTTACCATTCAAAAAAACCTCCAGGAATTGAGCACTCAAACTAGTAAATTAGTGCTTGTGCGTGTTGTATTCTGATTTCAAGAGCTACTTTTCTATGCTTAAAAAATAAAACAAAAACCCTAATATATATTTCTTGATTTATTTAGTATTTTCCAAATGCATTCAATGAAAGAAATTCTAAAAATTGAAAAAAGTGGGAATAGGAAATTTTAAAATTTGAATTTCCCCTTCTTAAAGCAAAGTGAGGGATTTTGATATTTCAAATATTTCCATTCAATGAGGGGGATTCCGCATATCATACCTATTATTTACATTTAATTCAGGGCATATGACAAGATACGAGGAAATCAAATTGATTAATTTTACCTACTTTAGAAACAAGTGGGACAACGACAAAATTTCTTTGTGATCCCTCAGGAAAACCACAAATATTAATTTAAACATAATAAAAGACCATTTAGAAAATAGAAGTGAGTATTAGGAAACCAAAAATAAATTTTAATAGAGCGATATACGCCTCGTTAATTATTAATTTTTATTGAGTGCGATTTCGATATTTTTTAAATATAATGTTCATTAATTCAAGGATAGCATGGGATTCGGGAAATCAAATTTAATAATACTACCTACTTTAGAAACAAGTGAGCATCAACAAAAGTTTCTTTGTGGACTCGCAGCAAAATAACAATTATTAATTTCAGCATAATAAAAAACCATTTAGAAAACAGAAGCAAACATTAGAAAACAAAAATAATAAATTTTAAGAGAGCTATATGTGAACTAGAGAGAATTTGATATTCTATAAATATAATGTGCATTAATTTGGGGAATATCATGGATACGGGGAAATCAAATTTATTAATACTACCTAGTTTAGAAATTGTTGGGACAACATCAAAAGTTTCTTTGTGAACTTGTGGGAAAATGACAAATATTAATTTAAGCATAATAAAAAACCATTTAGAAAATAGAAATGAACGTTACAAAGAAAAAAAATTAAATTTGAAGAGAGCGATATACGCCTCGTTTATTAATAATTTTTATCAGTGAGAATTTGATATTTTTAGCCATCAAATGCATAAGTGTTAATTCAAAAAAATCCAATAAAATATGGCATCTTGCAAGTTTGATCCAGTTAATTACACAATTATATAATTTACGTTTATTAAGAAATTTTTAATTAGCGATAGAATTAGAAAAAAATTTACTTATAAAATTCACATTATTAAGTTAAACTACAATCCATTAAAATGGTGACACGTGGTATGAAATTTCTAATAAATCTGGTGATCGTTGATATTTTGGAGTTATTAACGCTTTACTCTAGAAAAACTAAAACATAATTTTACACTTCACCAGAATTTGAGAGTACCTTACAGATAGGAAACAAAATAGCCGCTAAGCTCCGTTAGAATGATATTTTTTGCAACACTAAATTCAAAAAAATAAATACTTACATTTTATAGGGGATCAGGTATTCCTTGACACATGTTAATGAACAACTCTACATGTCGTATGTTGTCATGCTCTATTTGTTGAGCAAAAGCCTAGCGTCAGCTAGCCTCTACAATTCTATGTTTCATTTCAAAGAATATAAATAAATATCTTTACTGAGTTTTGATCACTAGTATTTTCATTAACAAAAATATTATCTTATTGATAATACACTCCATCCACAACCAAGTGTGGCACTACATATCATTGAAGTATTTCTCAACTTCTATATTACTCATAAGTTCTTTTGTGTTTAACGATAATTTATATCATTCACTCTCAAGTAAAATACTTATCGATCGCTTAAGCTCCATTACTTGAACAAGTTCAATCAAATAATGGGTGTGAAAGAAAATGCTTAGTGACCGCTAAGCTTTAATACTTACTAAAAGGAATGATTATACGAGAAAATAGGATAAACATTTTCTTGATAACATAGATGCATTATGAACAAATCATACTAACAGGTATTAACGATTGCTATGCATTTTCCATAATATATTTTGATGGCAGATAAGTGAGATATGGACAATTTTTAATGTTGAAATCTATGGAGGACTTTGCATAGTCGGAAGAAAGATGATTACTAAAAATGTTTTCAGGGTGCTCATATAACACCATAGGGACTGCTAGGCACACACCTTTACATATTTTCTTTTTTAACACATCGGTGTGCATCGATGAAAATGATTAGCGACCGCTAAGCTCCATTACTTATCAGGAGGAGTAGATTTGATTTTTATTTTAAATATAGAGATCAAACAACAGTTAATATTAAGGAAAATTCTTAGTGACCACTAAGCTTGATTTCTTTTAGGAAGGAATGATTTTTTGGCAGCTAGGCTAAACAATATCTTATTTTGAACATAGTGCTCTAATAATATATCATAGTAATAGATATTATTGGGCACTAGGCATTTTTGTGAAATTTTTAGATGCAAAATATGTGAGATATAAAAATGTTTTCTGATCAAAGCTACGGAGTTCTTTTGATAAATTAATAGATTAGTGGCCTCAAGTCTAAACTGTTTATTAATTTCAAAAATAGAGATCAAAAAATTTGTATAAAATAAATGCCTAGCGACCACTAAGCTCGAATACTTACAAAACATAGTGCTCTATGCTTATTGTTTATTGTTAAATGAGAAAGGAATAGATTAGCGGCCTCTAGGCTAAACTGTTTCTTAATTAAGAAAATAGAAATAAAAAAATTGTATTACAAAAATGCTTAGCGACCGCTAAGCTACGATACTTACAGAACATAGCACTCGGATAACAAATCATATGAATGGATGAAATGGCATTGCAAGGAATTTTTCATGTCAGTTCGTATCAAATAAAATGCATAGCGACCGCTAAGCTATATTACTTATTGAAAGGAGTGGCTTGGCACTCACTAGGCTCTATTGTTTCGTTTTTAAAAATATTGAGCTAATAAAATTCATTGTTTGTCTTTGTGACAAAGATAAGAGTTAGAGCATAGTAATAGAATTACATATTTTAAACGTGAAGATGTATCCTGATCATCTTGGCCCTGCACATTTCCAGAAACAACTCATTAAACAAAATAGTCCTAAACGTTTTACTAAAAATTTAAGGCAAAGATGAACACGGGTCTTTCTCAAGAATGACTGATCCGAGTTTGTAAAGAGAAATGCATGTTTTATGTTTGTCAATTATTTGTTGATGAGAAGGCTATCGGCTATTATCCTATATATTGTCGAGAATCTATTTCAACCATGCAAAAACAATCTCAACAAGTTTGAAGTCATTATTTGTAATTATATTATATTCGATGGACTATCCTTGGCAGAGCCAAGTCCTTGAATACAAACTTTGTGAAGGATGACTAACGACTATAATTTTTGTAACCGATAAGTGTCGTTAGTTAGTGAAAGGAAAGGCTTTGCTATTGCTACGATCGACAATTTCTTGTAATTAATATAACACGTAGTATGCCCAATCTTTCTCGATATAGTATGAAATGACTGAATTCTATTACATTGATCAAATCCTTTGAAATAGTATGCCCAATGGTGAGTTGAATAAAATAAACAAACTTTTGTAGGCCTAGGAAAATAAAAAATCTAGATCTACGTGTTATATGAGTGTGTCAGACTCTCTCCAATCCTCGAAGCTAGTTTGGCAAGATAGTCGTGAAAAAAGGGTGACATTCTTCCATATGCTAATCCCATAATTAATAACATTACTAACGATAAGAATTTTTGTTGGAATGTGTTTGTTGGATTGATAGAAGTTGATAATGTTGATTGATGTAAGAGAAGTGTGGTTGTGCAGATATGTAGTAAATTTCAAGAAGTCATTTCGCAAATGTGGAAGGTGTTATTACAGCAAATGTTGAAGAGGGTATTGAGAAAATAATGTTAGTGGAAATCATGTTGTGTATAATTTGTGTAGAAGAAATTGTCTATAACCAACCATGTCGATACAATATTGTATCGTTCAATTTGTTTTCCAATATAGTGGTCTTTATTGCCTAGCTATATGATTTGTATCATGAAACAAGATGCAGTATGGAAGTTTTAGACTATTTTCATTAAATTTTAAGTAATGAGTTTTTTTTTTTCAAGACCACACCGATATTTTTTATTTCAAGGAAACCAACGAAGGGAATAGTCTATCTTGAAGACTTTTACGGCTCTTGATGGCATGATCAAGATCTTTGCCTTGTTGATCAGTAATTCATAGTTGAAGCTTAACTTTTTTCTTTTGTGTCATGTGATGTTTTGTAATTGGATGTAATCCTATCCTTTTGTCTACCTAGTTTGAACTCATGGCTTTGGGGCGTGCTTCCATACCACCCATTTTTTTGGTGAATATTCTTATAACATTTTACTTGTTAATAGAATATAAGATGTTATTGATAAATAAAACACACCATCAATCCCAAATTAGTAAATTAAAAGTATATGTAAAAATTATTATGATTACTCAAAGGACCAAATATAGAATTTTTATTTTTCAATGATTATTAATAGATTGAAGATTAAATTGTGGAGTATCATGATATTGATTACCAAGGTTGTGTTTGATGAGATTATGGACCTTGTTCCCACCCAATATAAATTAGTAAATGTATGAATCAATAAATTAAAGTTCTAGAAGATTGTTGGTCCATTGTTATTGACTTGAATAGTAATGAATTAATTATTAGAGGTGACTCTCATATTATTGCTAATGCCGCCATTAAAAAAACTTGTGTGAATAAAATTCCTTTTTATGCTTTCATTAATTACATATTGGACCTTAAATCTTATATATTGGGAGGGTACTAAAAAGGTAGATTTTATAGAAAATTGCGTGATAAGATTGGAAATAAATATGTTGATCACCCGGACTCATCACCTTTTCAAGAAAATTCAATAGCAAGCTTGTATTAATTACAAGCATGCGATGGCATAGTCACTCCATATATTTACCGATCCACTCTTCCTTATTTTCACACCTTTCGTGTTTATTTCATTGGATTTCATTTCATCTATCATGGCCTTTCCAATGTTGCCTTTCATGCAATTTTCTACATTGGTGCGTGAAATGACATTTTATACAAAAATTTCGCATCACCATTTGAAATCCATTTTTCGAATTGAAATAGAGAAAGACCTGGTTTGCTATTGAGGGAGTTCTTGGAGATTATTATCTTTCTCTAGAGGGATGTCCGAGGGTAAATGTAGAAGTTTCTTTGACATTCATTTGTCATCTTCTTATCATACACCCGGAAAAGGATTGGGCTTTGAAGATGGGTCGTCACTAGATCAAGCCAACGTATAGGGTTGGCATGAAAGCGGAAATGGACAAAACCATGAGTGTATCATGGCCCTTACTATTTGAGGCTTGTTATAAACAGGAAGGTTTTCTAGATGACGTTGTTTTTGTATAGTTGTACAAATGGTTTAACGTCCTAATGCAATCCGCGTCAGATGTGTCCAAATTGGGTGAGACACTAAGGGTGGGAGATAGTTTTCTCCCCTTTCCCGACTTGGATGAAATGTTTGTTGTGCTAAAAGAGGAACTAACATGTTGGGATATTCTTCACTGAGAAGATCGTGAGGCATATGATTGGTTAAAGAGTCGGGATGCTGCTAGAAAAGAGCATATTTTTATAGAACTACCCGTGGAAACCATTTTGAGGCCTGTTAAGGTGGAGGTTACAGAGGTGTCATCTGATTCAAATAAATAAGTTCTTCTAAAATCCTTTAGGTTGTAACTTTGTTTTGGTTGTTATATAGCCTTTCCAATTACATTGTTACCAAATCATCATGTCTATCTTACTGGTCTAGTTTTTTTGTATTCCCAATCACTTGTGTTTTTGGCATAGGCCCTTAAGCGTTTTTTCACCAAAGTATTACTAGATCGTTCAATTTTTTTAGACTGATCCTCTCATTGTATTTATAATGTAAAGGTAAAGGGACCCTTCAACCCTCCTTTAGTTATAAAAATCAAGAAATCATTAATAAAAGTTTTTGTTGTGCGTTACACTATGCAATTTCAACAATTAATCGCTATTAAATTTGTTTTTTTTGAAGATGTTAATTCATTTCTAGAAGTGTAGACTAGCGGCCACTAGCATCAATATATTATAGAATATCTTTCCGTCAATGTAAAAATAATTTGTATAGCTTTAGGATAGAGGAGCTAATAGTGGATTGATGGTTATCTTCCCATCACTTTAAAAAAAATTGAGTTACACTACATCATTGTGGAAACCTGGAGGTCTTCACTTTCAAAAGCTATGGAGGTATTTGAGAAAGGAATAAATTTAATTCTCTTGCAATAATAATAGAAGATATTGTAAATGGCTCTATTTCTTTTACATAAACCTCTCCTATAATAATTTATCTAGGGAAATTCCTGTCATTAAAACTTTTCATGTTTTCCTCCATACAGTTGTAGATATAAACAAAAATTTCTCTGTGTACCAATTTATTTTTGTTTCTTATGGTTTTTGGATATCACCAATTAATCGATGCTCAATTTCTAGAGACATTCTTCTCGTTATTTTCTAAATTTTGGAAAAATTGGATATGTATGATGTTGTCTAACAAAATTTTGGCCCAATGCAATGAACAATATCCATCTCAAAACCGAAATTGTTTACATGTGTTAGGGTTCAATAGTACTATTGTGCATAATTATAGCTTTATACCATTAAAATCATCCAAAGGTATTTACAAAAGGCTTTGCAAACAACATGGAGCAAGGTGTTAAAACTAACATGGAAAGACATGATTTCATATTGTATAGATTATCGATGAAAAATCAAAAAGCAATATCATATTACAATTTCTTTATTGACACATATATTTGTTACATTTAGGTTCTCCAAGGTTGGTCATACTACACATAAACATGGCTCTTTACATGTACAATGACATAATGAAAATCACAAAAAATATTAAAGAGAAATATGTAATTGGATATGGTGTTATAAGCAATCTTTATAAATGTGATCTAAAGAATTCTAATCCAATTGCTATAAAGAGAATGTACATTCGCTACCCACTAAGCTTATTTGCATTTGAAACTCGATGTAAACATTTGGAAATATTGAGCATCGTAACCTTGAGAATCTACATGGATGTTCGCTTTCTCCACTTAGAAACAGAAGTCTATGAGACATCCTACATGGTGAGTAAAATGATTATGTTATGAAGAAAAATGAATCTATACATTGTAGATTCAATTTTTGAAATAGAAGTGTCCAATCAACCTCTAACATTCATATTAAAATGGATATTTGGAAAATCTAACAAGTGTTTTATTAATTTTTATTTTCGTATAGGATCATCAAAGAAGATTAAGCTAGACTAGAATGATCAGCTAAAGATTTCTCGTGGTGCTGAATAAGGATAGCCATATCTTCATTATGACTGTAACCCATGCATTGTTTACAGGGATGTGAAGACTTATAACATTCTTTTGGATTATAATTTTGACACAAATTTGTCAAACTTTGGCATTTTCAATTACATTTTCTCGTCAAACACCACACCTCTACCTATGTTATAAAATTACCATTCATTAGATTGACCCATAATATGTAATAACATCAAGTTTGAATAAGAAATTTGTAGTACACTCTTCTGTTGTTTCCTACTCATAAAAGCTAGTCTCTACTTTGATAGCACCTCCACTGCTACTTTACTCAACACTACTTGTATCCAAACCGGCAATCCCGTTCTAGAGGCAACAAATGTATTCATGTTTTTTAGCAAATAAAATTGTCCACAAAAGGAAAAACTCCTCATATAAGATTTACAAATGTATATGTATGAATTTATAACAAATTTGAAATGTACAAATAGAACTTTTCAATGTAAAGATGATAAAAAATCATTTTTCTTATTTCTTGACTCATAAAAATATAATTGTGACACAATGAGTGTTTTGATTTATGTAAACTATAAAATAATGGTTCAATGTATCTCTGAGGGCGTAAGACAACATTTCTCACAAACATTTTTCTTGTATTATGTCAAGGATTATTTCATTTTCTTGCTCACGGAAGTGACTCATTGTTTATACGGAGAATGGAACAATTTACAAGCATAAATTCTACTATCTTTTAGAGTAATATAATTTTTGATATTTTGGGGTTAGCAGAGCTCACAAAAGTGAGTAATGGAGACAATTTTATACTATTTTTAGAGTTATAGAATTTTTGATATTTTGGGGTTAGCATATATAATATAATAAGATCTAAGCATACATGCAAATAAAAGTGGATATTCTTCCAGAAGAAATATACAATTCAAGAGACATAAATCAACACAATATTTAATGTGGTTCACCCAGTGTGGGCTATATCCACCAAGAAACAAGCCAATCTATTATCCAAAGCTTTGACAAGATATACAATGAAGATTTACAATCTTCCACACCTCTCAGATGTTCAGTACTTTCTTCCTTCAAGCTTTTGCCTTCTTCTCCAAGAATTCTCTCCCTCACAATTATCTTGTAATTATGATCAATCCTCTTACTCTAAACCCTAGCTTTATGCTTTAAATAGTCATTTAAGACTTTAGGGCACTTAGCCATGTAATTACATTCATTAAATCTATTCTTATGCTAAAAATAGATATAAAACCCGAGAGTTAATAAAATCTCACGCACAGTGTAAATCGACGCCGGTTCCAACTTCCCTAACCGTGATGCCGGTCACACCCTAACCAATGCCGGTTACTGTCAACTTCCAAGCAAGTTCAATTGCATGCTAAAACATGAGTAATTTAGCTCCATACTCAACAATCTCCCACTTGGAGATTAATTACTACACTATACCTATACAGTACCATTCTTGGATCCTCCTTGGCTTTGTTTCTTCCTCCTCGAGCCTCAAACTCGAAGACCAATAGAAGTGGAGTGTAGCTCCAACTTCTCCTTTGCTAATGGCTTTGTTAGCATATCTCATAGGGTTCTTACTCATGTGAATATTTTCCAGATTCAATTGTCCATCCTCCAATACCTGTCATATGAAGTGATACCTCAACTGAATGTGTTTCATTCTAGAATGAAACATTGAGTTCTTTGTCAAATGAATTGCACTCTGACTATCACTAAACAACTTGCAATCATCCTACTCCTTTCCCAACTCCTCCATGAACCTACTCATCCATATCATATCCTCACTAGCCTAGCCTATGTAGCTAACATACTCTTCCTCCTATAGTAGACAAAGCCACAACCTTCTGCAATCTTGAAATCTAGCTAATCTGTCGTCCCACCTACTATGAAAATATATCCAGTAGTGCTCCTCCTACCATCCAGATCTCTAACCATATCTGAATCAACATAGCCACATAATGAAATATCCAAACCTCCATAACATAACTCCATGCTAGAAGTCCCTCTCAAATACCTGAGTATCCATTGGACTACTTTCCAATGCTCTTTACCTGGATTAGCCATAAACCTGCTCACAACTCCCACTGCTTGTGTAATGTCTGGTCTAGTACAAACCATAGCATACATAAGACTTCCTACTGCTGAAGCATAGGGAACATGTACCATGTACTCAACCTCCTCTTGTGATGAAGGACACTGATCTTTTCTTAATTTGAAGTGTCCAGCCATAGGTGTACCAACAGGTTTTGAATTTTGCATATTAAACCTTTCCAACACCTTATTAATATAAGCTTCCTGAGACAAATATAATTTCTTATTTTTCCTATCTCTGTGTATTTGCATGCCAAGGATTCTCTTTGCAGCTCCTAAATCCTTCATTGCAAATGTGTGAGCTAGCTTTCTCTTAAGCTCACCAATGTCCTGCATACTAGATCCTGCAATAAGCATATCATCCACATACAAGACAAAATAATATAGCTCTAATTTCCAAGTTTCTTAAAATAAACACAATGGTCATATTCACATCTCAAGTAACCATGCTCATGCATAAAACTATCAAACCTCATGTACCATTGCCTTGGAGCTTTCTTGAGCCCATATAGGCTCTTTTTCAACCTGCACACCAATTTCTCCTTACCCTTGACTTCATAACCAAGTGGTTGCTACATATAAATCTCTTCATCCAAATCACCATGAAGGAAAGTTGTCTTCACATCTAGTTGCTCTAAATGCAAATCCTCTACTACAACTAAACTCAATACAGTATGAATAGAAGTCATCTTAACAACAGGAGAAAATATTTCACCAAAATCAATACTTGCTTTCTGTGTAAATCCCTTAACTACAAGTCTTTCCTTTTACCTTTTCATCCACCCTCTTCTTCCTTAATCCTGTAAACCCACTTGTTCTACGCAATGTCTTCTTACCTACTGACAACTTAACCAAATCCCAAGTCTGGTTTTATTCCAAGGAATCCATTCCTCATTCATGTCATGCTCCCACCGAATGTGGGTCTTATCCTACATTTCTTCTTCAAAGTTTTCTAGTTCACCATTATCTCGTTAATAACAAATAAAATAGAGAAGGTGTAAATCTTTCCTAGAGGTTTTCTTACCCTTTGTGACCTTCTCACGAAGTTTGGGGTATGGAGACTCAATCTGGGCCTCTTGAACATTTGTGTCCAATTCTAATAGTGAGTGACTGGCATTGAGTCACCTCTAACCATCTTCGGTTCATCATAACCGCTCACCTCCTCCTCTTGATAACAATTTCTGGTCCATCTGACCACATTAGTTAGTTTAACTAATCACCATGGTTACTGTATTTCTGTAGGTGTTCTTTTCAAACCCGAGAGTTCATTTTCATCAATAAACTTCTCAATTTTCTCATCCTTGGGTACCAAAATTTTATCCCTGTACATTCTCTTTTCATTCCATTCAACATCACGACTCCTAACAATCTTAGAATTGTCTAAATCCCAAAAACGGAATCCAAAATCACTAGATCCATAACCAATAAAAGTGCATCTCTTGGATTTTGCATCCAACTTTTTTCTATTTTCTTTATCAACATGCACAAAAGATCTTCAACCAAAACTTTAAGAAAAGAAAGATCTACCTCTTTTCCAGTCCAAGCTTCCTCTGGTATTCCTCCATCTAGTGAACTTGAAGGACCACGGTTAATCAAATAAACCGCTCTATCAACTATTCTTCTGCCCAAAACTGTAAGGGCAATCCAGAATGTATCCTCATACTTCTAGCATGTTCCATGATTGTCATGTTCATTCTCTCTGCAACACCATTCTCCTGTGGTGTTCTTGGAACCGTTCTTTCTCTACGTATTCCATTCACTGAACAATAATCATTGAAAACCTTGCTACAGTATTCACCACCATTGCCAAATCTAAGGTACTTTAACTTTGAATTTGATTCATTTTCAACAAGGGCTTTCCATCTTTTAAAAGTTTCAAAAACATCATATTTATGTTTAATACAATAAACCCATACCTTTCTTGTAGCATCATCAATGAAAGTAACATAATATTGGGATCCAACAAGAGAAGCTACTCCGAGTGGTCCCCACACATCTGAGTGTACAAGCTCCAATTTCTACTCCTTCTTAGTTGCCCCAACTTTGAGAAATCTCACTCTCTTTTACTTTCCAAAAATATAATGCTCACAGAAATCAAGATCTACATCTTTCAAATCTGATAACTTACCCTTAGCCTTTAAGATCTGCATTCCTTTTTGACTCATATGGCCCAACCTATTATGCCACATACCGCATCCGAATTTGAAGTAGATAATGTAGAAAATGAATCAATAACACGGTAGATAAATATAACGTTCCTACCTTCTTACCTTTTGCCACAAAAAAGCACCCTTGGTGACTTTCCAAGAGTCTCCTATAAAAGTAACCATGCAACCAAATTCACCTAGTTGCCCTACGCAGAAATAAGATTTCTCCTGAGGTTTGGCACATGCCTCACATCTTTCAATACCCATGTATTTCCATTCTGTAATTTTAGATGAACTTCCCTTTACCAATAATACTACAAGGTTCATCATCACCCAAATAAACATGCCCAAAATTACCTGGACATAATTTCTGAAATAACCCTTATTAGGGGTTGCATGGAAAGAAGCTCCTAAATCTAAAACCCAAGATTCAATTCTATTATCTAAAGAAATAATAAGAGCATCTTGCATTACCTCTGATGCAGCAAGATTCACCTCTTTACCTTTGTCTGGTTGTTGATTCTCTTTATCTTTTGACCAACAATCTTTCTTTACATGTCCTTTCTTTCCACATTTCCAACAAGTAATTCCTTTACTTTTGGATTTAGATCTATTATCCCTTGACTTTTATTTCCCATTACTCTTACTCTTGGATCTCTCCTTCTGCTTGCCCTACTTTCTACATTCAAAGCATTTCCAGATGATGATTCCTCTATACTCTTCCTACGAATTTCTTCATTCAAGATTATACTAACCACATCATCAAACTTCAAAACATTATTAGTAGATGTTGTATTACTAACAGCCATTACCAAGTTATCCCAACTATCAGGCAAAGAACATAAGAATAAAAGTTCTTTCACTTCATCATCAAATAGTATTGCAACCGATTTTAACTGATTTACTATAGATCTGAAATCATTTAAATGACTGGATGCAGATTCACCTTCATGCATCTTAGAACTAAATAGTTTCTTCATCAAATAAACTTTATTCAAAGCACTAGGTTTTTCATATAAATTAGCAAGAGATTTCATTAACTCTACCGTAGAAGTTGCTTCTATTATATTGGAAGCCATGGATGCTGCTAAGCTCAATCTTATAGATCCCAGAGCCTTTCTATCAAGAATATTCCATTCTTCATTAGTCATCTTCGTAGGTCTAGACTTCTCATCCAACGGTAAGTACAAATCTCTTTGATACAAATAATCTTCAATCTACATCTTCCATAATTGATAATTTTGGTCGTCAAATTCTCTACCTTGTATTTGTTTTCTTTTTCCATTGTTGTAGCTCCCACTCAATCAAAAAAACCCTCTATGAGTAAATCTTTCAACACACAAAACCCTCAAACAAAGCTCTGATACCAGTTGTTGGGGTTAGCACACCGGTTGTACAAATAATATATTAGATCTAAGCATACATGCAAATAAAAGTGGATATTCTACTAGAATAAATATACAATCAAGAGACATAAATCAACACAAGATTTAATGTGGTTCACCCAATGTGGGCTACATCCACCAAGAAACAAGCCAATCTATTATCCAAAGCTTTGACAAGATATACAATGAAGATTTACAATCTTCCACACCTCTCGATGTTCATAGTTTTCTTCCTTCAAGCTTTTGCCTTCTTCTCAAGAATTCTCTCTCACACACATTATCTTGTAATTATGATCAATCATCATTATCTAAACCCTAACTTTATGCTTAAATAGTCATTTTAGACTTTAGGGCACTTAGCCATGCAATTACATTCTTTAAATCTATTCTAATTCTAAAAATAGATATAAAACCCGAGAGTTAATTAAAATCTCATTACACAGTAACCGACTGCCGATTCTACCCATCCGTCATCGGTTCTAACTTTCCCCTAACCAATGCCGTCACACCCTAACCGATGCGATTCTTTCATTCTAAGAAGTTCAAATTGCATGCTAAAATAGAAGTAATTTAGCTCCATACTCAACAATCTCCCACTTGAGATTAATTACTACACACTATACCTATACACAACCATTCTTAGATCCTTTAGCTTTGTTTTTTCCTCCTCAAGTCTCAAACTCAAGACCAATATAAGTGGAGTGTAGCTCCAACTTCTCCTTTGCTAATGGCTTGTTAGCATATCTGTGTGGGTTCTTACTCATGTGAATATTTTCCAGATTCAACTTTCCATCCTCCAATACCATCATATGAAGTGATACATCAATTGAATGTGTTTCATTCTAGAATGAAATGTTGAATTCTTTGCCAAATGAATTGCACTCTGACTATCACTAAACAACTTGCAATCATCCTGCTCCTTTCCCAACTCTCCATGAACCTACTCATCCATATCATATCCTTGCTAGCCTATGTAGCTGCAACATACTCTACCTCTGTAGTAGACAAAGCCACAACCTTCTGCAATCTTGAAATCTAGCTAACTGTCGTCCCACCTACTATGAAAATATATCCAGTAGTGCTCCTCCTACCATCCAGATCTTCAGCCATATCTGAATCAACATAGCCACATAATAAACTATCCAAACCTCCATAACATAACTCCATGCTAGAAGTCCCTCTCAAATACCTGAGTATCCATTGGACTACTTTCCAATGCTCTTTACCTGGATTAGCCATAAACCTTCTCACAACTCCCATTACTTGTGCAATGTCTGGTCTAGTACAAACCATAGCATACATAAGACTTCCTACTCTGCTGAAGAAGCATAGGGAACACGTACCATGTACTCAACCTCCTCTTGTGATGTAAGGACACCGATCTTTGTTTAATTTGAAGTGTCCATAATAGGTGTACCAACAGTTTTGAATTTTTCATATTAAACCTTTCCAACACCTTATTAATATAAGCTTCCTGAGACAAATATAATTTCTTATTTTTCCTATCTCTGTATTTGCATGCCAAGGATTCTCTTTGCAGCTCCTAAATCCTTCATTGCAAATGTGTGAGCTAGCTTTCTCTTAAGCTCACCAATGTCCTGCATACTAGATCTACGCAATAAGCATATCATCCACATACAGTAACAAAATAATATAGCTCCCATTTCCAAGTTTCTTGAAATAAACACAATGGTCATATTCACATCTCAAGTAACCATGCTCATGCATAAAACTATCAAACCTCATGTACCATTTCCTTGGAGCTTGTTTGAGCCCATATAGGCTCTTTTTCAACCTTTACACAAATTTCTTTACCCTTGACTTCATAACCAAGTGGTTGCATATAAAAATCTCTTCATCCAAATCACCATGAAGGAAATTGTCTTCACATCTAGTTGTCTAAATGCAAATCCTCTACTACAACTAAACTCAATACAGTATACGAATATAAGTCATCTTAACAACAGAGAAAATATTTCACCAAAATCAATCAATACCTTTTCGTGGAAATCCTTAACTACAAGTCTTTCCTTTACCTTTTCATTCCACCCTATTCTTCCTTGATCCTATAAACCCACTTATTCTGCAATGTCTTCTTACCTACTGACAACTTAACCAAATCCCAAGTCTAGTTTTGTTCCAAGGAATCCATTTCCTCATTCATGTCATGCTCCCACTGAATGTGGGTCTTATCCTACATTTCTTCTTCAAAGCTTTCTGGTTCACCATTATCTGTTAATAACAAATAAAATAGAGAAGGTGTAAATCTTTCAGAGGTTTACTTACCCTTTGTGACCTTCTCACAGAAGTTTGGGGTACCGGAGGCTCAATCTGGGCCTCTTGAACATTTGTGTCCAACTCTGATAGTGACCACCACCGGTCACCTCTAACCATCATTGGTTCCTCTTCAGTAACAATTTCCTCAATAACTGATCCATCTCGACCGATGCCAGGGCTAGAGCGCTTAAGGGCCTAACTGACCATGGTTACTACTGTGTATTTCTATAGGTGTTCTTTTCAAACCCGAGAGTTCATTCTCATCAATAAACTTCTCAATTTTCTCATCCTTGGGTACTAAAATTTTATCCCTATACATTCTCTTTTCATTCCATTCAACATCACGACTCCTAACAATCTTATAATTGTCTAAATCCCAAAAACAAAATCTGAAATCACTAGATCCATAACCAATAAAAGTGCATCTCTTGGATTTTGCATCCAACTTTTTTCTATTTTCTTTATCAACATGCACAAAATCTTCTGAACCAAAAACTTTAAGAAAAGAAAGATCTACCTCTTTTCCAGTCCAAGCTTCCTCTGGTATTCCTCCATCTAGTGAACTTGAAGGACCACGGTTAATCAAATAAACCTCTGTATCAATTGCTTCTGCCCAAAACTGTAAGGGCAATCCAGAATGTATCCTCATACTTCTAACATGTTCCATGATTGTCATGTTCATTCTCTCTGCAACACCATTCTCCTGTGGTGTTCTTGGAACCGTTCTTTCTCTACGTATTCCATTCACTAAACAATAATCATTGAAAGCCTTGCTACAATATTCACCACCATTGTCAAATTAAAGGTACTTTAACTTTGAATTTGATTCATTCTCAACAAGGGCTTTCCATCTTTTAAAAGTTTCAAAAACATCATATTTATGTTTAATACAATAAACCCATACCTTTCTTGTAGCATCATCAATGAAAGTAACATAATATTGGGATCCACCAAGAGAAGCTACCTGAGCTGGTCCCCACACATCTGAGTGTACAAGCTCTAATTTCTACTCCTTCTTAGTTGCCCCAACTTTGAGAAATCTCACTCTCTTTTACTTTCCAAAAATACAATGCTCACAGAAATCAAGATCTACATCTTTCAAATCTGATAACTTACCCTTAGCCTTTAAGATTTGCATTCCTTTTTGACTCATATGGCCCAACCGATTATGCCACATACCTGCATCTAAATTTGAAGTAGATAATGTAGAAAATGAATCAATAACATAGGTAGATAAATATAACGTTCCTACCTTCTTACCTTTTGCCACAACAAAAGCACCCTTGGTGACTTTCCAAGAATCTCCTATAAAAGTAACCATGCAACCAGATTCACCTAGTTGCCCTACAGGAGATAAGATTTCTCCTGAGGTTTGGCACATGCCTCACATCTTTCAACACCCATGTATTTCCATTCTGTAATTTTAGATGAACTTCCCCTTTACCAATAATACTACAAGGTTCATCATCACCCAAATAAACATGCCCAAAATTACCCTGACATAATTTCTGAAATAACCCTTATTAGGGATTGCATGGAAAGAAGCTCCTGAATCTAAAACACAAGATTCAATTCTATTATCTAAAGAAAGAATAAGAGCATCTTGCATTACCTCCGATGCAAAGATTCACCTCTTTACCTTTGTCAGTTGTTGGTTCTCTTTATCTTTTGACCAACCATCTTTCTTCGCATGTCCTTTCTTTCCACATTTCCAACAAGTAATTCCCTTACTTCTGGATTTAGATCTGCTATCCCTTGACTTTTATTTCCCATTACTCTTACTCTTGTATCTCTCCTTCTTCTTGCCCCTACTTTCTACATTCAAAGCATTTCCAGATGATGATTCCTCTATACTCTTCCTACGAATTTCTTCATTCAATATTATACTAACCACATCATCAAACTTCAAAACATTATTAGCAGATGTTGTATTACTAACATCCATTACCAAGTTATCCCAACTATCAAGAAATAACATAAGAACAAAAGTTCTTTTACTTCATCATCAAATGGTATTGAACCACTTTTAATTGATTTACTATAGATCGGAAATCATTCAAATGATCCGATGCGATTCACCTTCATGCATCTTAGAACTAAATAGTTTCTTCATCAAATAAACTTTATTCAAGTACTAGGTTTTTCATATAAATTAGCAAGAGATTCCATTAACTATACCGTAGAAGTTGCTTCATTATATTGGAAGCCATGGATGTTACCAGGACTCAATATTATAGATCCGAGAGCCTTTCTATCAAGAATATTCATTCTTCATCAGTCATCTTCGTAGGTTTAGACTTCTCATCCAACAGTAAGTACAAATCTCTTTAATACAAATAATCTTCTATCTGCATCTTCCATAATTGATAATTACGGCCGTCAAATTTATCTACCTTGTATTTGTTCTCTTCTTCCATTGTTGTAGCTCCCACTCAATCAAAAACCCTCTGTGAGTAAATCTGTCAACACACAAAACCCTTAAACAAAGCTTTGATACCAGTTGTTAGGGTTAGCACCGGTTGTACAGATAATATATCAAATCTAAGCATACATGCAAATAAAAGTGGATATTCTACCAGAAGAAATATACAATTCAAGAGACATAAATCAACACAAGATTTAATGTGGTTCACCCAATGTGGGCTACGTCCACCAAGAAACAAGCCAATCTATTATCCAAAGCTTTGACAAGATATACAATGAAGATTTACAATCTTCCACACCTCTCAAATGTTCAGTACTTTCTTCCTTCAAGCTTTTTCCTTCTTCTCCAAGAATTCTCTCCCTCACAATTATCTTGTAATTATGATCAATCCTCTTACTCTAAACCCTAGCTTTATGCTTTAAATAGTCGTTTAAGACTTTAGGGCACTTAGCCATGCAATTACATTCATTAAATCTATTCTTATGCTAAAAATAGATATAAAACCCTAAAGTTTATAAAAATCTCATTACACAAGTAACCGACGCCGGTTTTGCCCAACCGTCACCGGTTCCAACTTGCCCTGACCGATGTTGGTCACACCCTAACCGATGTCGGTTACTATCAACTTTCCAAAGAAGTTCAATTGCATGCTAAAACATGATTAATTTAGCTCCATACTCAACATGATATACATAAGCTCTCAACTTTGTTGTTTGATTTTAATGATTACTCGTAGATATAGTTTATAATAATAAACACTAGTGAACTTGTACAATCTAAAAAACAATAATTGAGTTGTTACAAGGTATATTTCGGGGTGAGAATGTAATTTTATTGTGAGTTCCACTCGGAAGTTAAAATAACACCACTAACATTTACTACCGTGTCAAATTTAAGGATATGTGCATACTAAACATTAAAAGTGTGTGCCTCACACTTTTAAAGTTTGAGATTCACACTCTAAAAGTGCCAAAGGTGTGAGACTTCGTACTCTCAAGGAATGAATCATAAAAATTAAAAGTGTGGGGCTCGTACTTTCAGAGGGCAAGGCTCACACTTTCAAAGTGTGAGGCTTGAAGTTTTCATAGTGTGGGGCCTTGCACTTAGAAAGTTGTGGGGATCTCAAATTGTCAAGAGCATGGGGCTCACACTTTGAAACTAGGAGGCTCTCATACTTTCTAAGTGTGAGCCCCACACTTTCAAAGTATGAGTCTCACACTTTTAGAGTGTGGAACTTGCACTTAAATACAACGGTATCATGACTTATAATAGTTACTGGTAGCTAATCTTACATCGAGGCTTTTTCACTTTCATTTAATACAATGGGATCATGACTAGAGTTAGTGACCATTCACCTTAGATTGATGCTCATGACTTATAAGAGTTAGTGACCACTCACCTTAGATCGATGCTCATGACTTATAAGAGTTAGTGACCACTCACCTTACATCGAGGCTCATGACTTATAAGAGTTAGTGACCTCTCACCTTACATCGAGGCTCATGACTTATAAGAGTTAGTGACCTCTCTTCGAGGGTCATGACTTATAATAGTTAATAGTTGCTAGCCTTACATGATCTCAACATTGAAAATTTTAAAAATGGAGAAATTGGAATCAAATAATAGCCAAATTGGAATCCAATAATAGTGAAATCGGAATCCAATAATAGTGAAATCGTAACTAGAATAATTTCAATAATGACAATATTGGAATCCAATATTATTCTTATTAGATTCCAATTATAGTAATAATGGAATCCAATATAGACAAAAATGGAATCCAATATACGTAAAAATGGAGATGGATTTCTTCCAATATTTGAAATATTGGAGTCTCAATTCACTAGAATATGTCCCAATTTAGTGAAATAAGCGTTATTATAGGCATTACACATTTACATTCCATCATACACTTCGCATATCATATATATCTACAATATATAATCTACAACCTTTTGACATTTATGCATTCATACATCACACATTTTTACTAATTTTCCAATCTTGTTATCATCTACACATTTAGGATCATATGTTATTCCTCTTACACACTACATACTTCATTACCCTAACTACACCTAGTCATATCATACACTACACATTTATACATCACCTATATTCTACATCCTATGCTAGTTTACATCACATATGAGTCTAGCTTTACATTTCATCCTACATATTACACTACTTGTTTACTTACACATGTCACATGGTGCATTATACACACTTTGTGTTTTTACATATTCTATTCACCACATGATCGTTTCATCATTACACCTACTACATTGTTTTCTATGTGATGCGCTACCCACCTCGTGATGCACTTTAGTTCCTCGGTCTATACTTGATCCGCCGAGGGTTTACAAATCAAATGGACCTTACATTCACAATGCGACATTTCATCCTACAACATTCCTAGGCTAGTGACCTATGCTCTAGGCTACATCGTCACTCACTCTTTTTCTATCTTGTAGTGGTATACGCTTTAGGCTAGATCACCACCCCTATTATATCATCTTGTAGTGGTATACACTTTAGGCTAGATCACCACCCCTATTATATCATCTTGTAGTGGTATACACTCTAGGTTACATCACCACTCTTTACCATTCAGCATATAGTGATATATGCTTAGTGCTAAATCATCACTCATCCTAATCCTTTCATCATATAGTGATATATGCTTAGTGCTAAATCATCACTCATCCATTCATTTTATAGTGATATACACTTAGGGCTAAATCATCACTCATCCTTTCATCATATAGTGATATACGCTTAGTGTTAAATCATCACTCATCCTAATCCTTTCATCATATAGTGATATACGCTTAGTGTTAAATCATCACTCATCCATTCATTTTATAATGATATACGCTTAGGGATAAATCATCACCCATCCTTTCATCATATAGTGATATACACTTAGGATAAATCATCACTCCTTTATTCATCTAGTCATGATATATGATTTGGCTATAGGGTTCATGCTCATCCTTTCTATATGTCGCATTTCATCACCACTATATACACACTCATCACAACGACATTAGACACAACAAACACTACTCGACCATTTCCCGATGATGCACTCTCATTTACGGTTCATGGTTCATTCTTGACTACTTAGGGGGAAAATAAGTGAACCTCATTGCATACACTTCCATCCACTCGGGGGGCACACAACTCCTATCATTACATCTTACATTCCATTTCATCCATCCACTGCATACTGCATTGTCTTGGGGGCATTTATTCTTACTTGCTAGTGTTTTACATGTTCACTTTATTACACATGTTATATTGATTTCTTATATGTCATTATCTATACCATCCACACATGTGTGTTCATGCCTTTGTTTAGTGTGATCACAGATACAGGACTCCTACACGCAACATGGATGTTCACCTTCTACCCTTACTATACTGGTCATTGGGGGCATCCACATTTGTCTCATCTAGGTGTTATTGTTTCATTTTGTACTTAGCATATTACATTACTTGATCATACATGCTTTTGACATATTGGTTATTTCTCTAACATGCTAATGGGTGTTCTATGTGCAGAACTTGTTTTACAGGGTTATATGCTTCTATGACTACTTATTTGTCTTTTTGTATTTCTCTGCTATTATTTTTATTGTCTACGGGATTTTCCCCATGTTTGTGTGCACACTTACTTGTTGTTTGTGGACATAATGGCCTTGCATGTCTTGTGAAATCATGAGTGATTTCCCATGTTTGCAACCCACTTTGTGTGGCTTACTTGTCTTCTTGTGTGTTTACATTTACTACATTGTTTGTGTAGCTTACACGTCTTTTATATGCATGCATTATTTGCTTACACTTATCTTTGGCTAGCCTTCTTGTTTACGCATGCCTTGGTTTCTACAAAGTACTTTCTAGGGTTCCAACATACATGTAGTTGGTCCTCTTTTAGGGCTACATGTCTCCTATTCAGTGATGACAAATGCACCCCAAAGAAGGGCACATCATTTGGGGGTTATAACATACTAACACAGAGATTCTACACCGGCACGGTTCAATTTTCTATAGTGAGTGGGTTCAGACCAATCTACAAACTCCATACACAGTGGATTTTATAGGATATGGTGTCGTTAGCATTTATGGGAAGTAGTTACAGGCTTGGGGGTTACAATGGGTGTGCCTCTCTACATTACTTCAGATTTTGGCATCGGATCGCCCAAAAACCAAGACGCTACTAGAGATCTCTCCACGCACATTTCAACATAAATGGTTAGAGCTTGGAGGACACAGAGAATTTCCTCCCTACACTTCTTCAGCCAAGGTGGTGTGAGATCACCCAAAAAACTTGCATTATAGGATATCCTTCTACACTCTTTCTCTCGACATGGATCAAGTGCACATGTTCCATTTACACTTTTTCATTTCACGTATTTTACATTTGCATACTTTACATATACATGCTTATTTCACATAGTGTTTTTACATACATACATATTTGACCACTTGATCATTTTCTGCTTACAGGTCCAAATTGTGTATGAGAGACAAACAGTCAAATCGGGGCAATAACAACAACAACAAAATTCAGTGACAGCACATGCTTTATTATCCATATAGGTACACTACACACTGTAACAGCTGAAATGACACACGTGTTCTTCCCTAGGTTTACTCTCATCACCTTTTATTTGCACATTTTTCATCTTTAGTTTCCACGCTTCTCCATCTTATTTTTTTCATTCCATGCTTTTGTCTAGTCCTTCGACACGTTTCTACTACACTCTTCATGGACATCAGGTATGCATTTCTATCTACTTTATGTTATCGAGATCTCATCTCGCCAACATAAAGTGGGGATAAAATGTAGTCACAAAATCATGTACTTTAAACATTTATTTATCCCGATCTCATACTACTATTTAGAAGGTTCTTGAGTGAAGAAAGTACTAATTAACCCCATCTTTTGGCCATCTTATTTTAATTTTATTTCATCACTCCCGCACATTTTTATCTACATGCCCAGTCTGTTTTGGCATTTTCCCATAATTTTAGCCTCTCAATGAGGCACCCAAGGTAATACTGGGGTGCCCATGGGTGCCCTGGTCCTACCTAGGTGCCCCCCGCCTCTGGGTCCCCGATCTTTTCTAATTTCCTGCCACTTTTTGGGCTCTTTCTAGCCATTTTTCATCCTTATATTTTTCCTAGTCAGCCATGTTAGGGTTAATTACAAAATTAGATCAAGAGAACCCTATAAATATAAAGTTATGAGACCATAATGAGGGACCTAGCATCATTATACTACTATCACTCATCTAGAGTTACATCCATATATTGCATTTATATCCACATAGCTCCATCATCAAGGCACAAGCTAGGAGTCTACATCACACTTCATAAGGGGAGGATTCTATTATATTCCATATACACATGTTATTAAATTTTATATATTTAGTTATTTCTCACTATTTCACATAGTGTGACTGGCACAAGAGCACCTAGGGTATGACATGCGCACACACACACACACACTAGAACTACATTTGGGTCTGAAATGTAGTGCAACGCTCATAGTAGTAGTAAGCCCATTGTTGTGGCAGCTGAGGTCAATCTGACCCATTCATTCTACATATTTATTTTTAGGGTTTTGATACTCCTTCTTGTCTTCTTGTAGGTTTCTACATCAACTTGGATTATTGGTTACATACAATCGTGGGACATCAACCTAATGTGACACACAACGAGGGTTTCGGGCCACCTTCCAACCTTGTGAGAACTAGTTTCAGAGCTTTTTCACATACCAGGGCATCCATATTGCATACCGCATACTTGTGGGCAGTACCTATTCCAAGGTCCCTATCTACTCAAATCCTCCAGATCCAACCTTTACGGACCTCTTCAAGTTTACTACTTTTGTTCCCTCTAATCATCCTCCAGATCCAACCTTATAATCAACTGGGTTCTTTCTCACCCTGTAGTTACATATTAGGGTTACTTTTAGTTTTCATTTAAATTTCTATATTACTTTAGCACATTTATTTACAGTGTTTATGTCCTCTTAGATTAGATTAACTACACACTCAACAAATCTATTAATCAACTAAGTTCTTTCCTACCCCATTCTTTAAATAGACAGGTTTTACTTTATTAGTTTTATCATTTAGTAATTTCTATATTAGCTTGAGCTATCGTTATTGGATGTCATAGGTGAAATGGTTACAGTCATGTAAACTTCTTAGCTAAATGCTTTGCAAGAGTCATCTTATTTCATCGATTGTAATAAATAAATACTCAACTCAATCAACTCACATTTGTAACATATTATGACTTGTGGCAAAATAAGAGCTTATCACATGGAATTCATTAAGGCATGATAAGAAGTGTTTATTGTTTAATGTTGTAGTTGTAGGTTCCATGTTTGATATGTATGTATAATGTGGGAAAAAGGCCTTGAAACTTTAAAATGCCAAAATGAGAGCTTTAGTAGATGGGACAAAACATGGTATTTTTACGAATATCATACTCATAAGTGAGTGTATTTGGCATGTGTAATTCCCCAATATGTCACATTACCAAATTGTGTTATGCTTCTTTAACCTTTTCCAACATCCTCTTAGCTTGTCCAAAATGAGAGCTTTGGATTAGGCTATGTATAATAATCAAATCATAATAATAGTGGATTTTTGTTAGATATAGTTACGCCTGCCCGCATAGATGCAAATTATGGAAGCATACACAAAGTCAATTGTTTGACCAAATGCCTTAAAAGATGTGTCTCATGGAATATACATTCACCATGTAAGCTTAATTTTTGTTTTATTAGTATGTATTCATGTTGGTTTAATGGATGAGTGTTGTAAATACTTCAATGGTATGAGGTTATAATTTATATTCTTCTCACAAACATCTATGTAAAAGTATGTATTACGGGGTGAGGCTCAAATGGTAAGGATGTTGATGAAGGATAGAGGAATTAATAAGCTACATGGATGTAGTTGGATTAAATTCCATAAAATGGTGCATGTTTTATGTGTAGGAGACATATCACACCCACAGAGAGAAGGTGGTAGGAAAACTTCAAAATTTAAAACATGTACCGAGTGATGTAGACAAGGAGAGGAAAAATAATATTCTGTGGCAACCAAAAGTGAGAAATTGGCACTTGTGTTTGGATTGTTAAACCCGCCCACTCAAACAACTCTTTTCATTTTTAAGAACCTTTGTGCGTGTTTATTGCTACATTACGGTAGCAATTTCTCTCTAATATTGTTGCAAAACAAATTATCATGAGAGATGTTAAGTGCTTCCATTGATCAAAAAAGGATAATGTTATTGAGAGATTATTAGTAATGTTATGTGAAGCAATATCTAGGCATAGGTTGACAATATTAAAAGGTGCACTTTTTATACCCACAATACTAAATAAGGGATCAAATCGACAAACATTTCCAAAATAACTTTACAATTACATCCCTTTAACTATATAACTACCAAAGGTTCAAAATTACACCCATCATAACCCATCCTGTGGCTTCAAGCCCGTATGAAAAGGGTAGTTCAAAATTTTCCTGTAAAAAAATCAAAACTTATAAATCATTTGACAAAAGAGAAGTGTAAGTTTATATTCAAATTGTCAAAAGAAGGGCTTTGTTGGAAATGGCCATCAACTAGTGTTAATTCAATGTGTAAATCTCAAAAATATATTTGACTACAACTCAAAATCTAGATCATGTGGATTAATATGCAACACAAAATGATATCATTGTTCCTAATTCCCATCTATCAACTTTGATTACTAACGCTGAAAACATAGAATTATTGTGTATTTTTCACCGTTAATCACCCACAATCCAATGTCGTATGTCTTGAGTTATTTACTATTTCCTTTCTTTCCACTTATTTACTATTTGTCTTACAAACTACACTTAAATACACAATATCCTAAAGACCAAGTGTAGACACCAAATTTGGGTCACACTCCCCTTGGTCCCTTTCAATTAATTAAGCACACCATGGCCCCATTACTAATTATTATTAATATATTCACCTTCACATTATTAATTAATTTAATTATTTTAATTAAATTAATTTCACCCTCACACCTCCACCTCACCATGACACCTCACCTGGACCCATTCTAGGGGCATTTAACTCACAATGTTTGAGTCATCACCCTTAGCACTGAGTCATCACCCTCAACACTGAGTTATAACTCCTAGTGTTGAGTCACTAACTTGACCTAACTAACTAAGACTTCTTCCTAAACCTAACTGGACCTCTCCTAAGTTTTTCTTCCTTCTCTCATGTGAACTCCACTTTCCTAAGTGGACTCAATGAGAAAAGCACACCAAATCTAGGAAGATCTGCCTATTTTTGGTAAACCTAGACTTATCCACCTTAATCGACAATGGTTATCCCTCTACCAACGTCACCGCACTAACCGCCATCAGTTCCTTTATATACAACTTTGCAACCTTTTACCCGGGTTGGTCATTTTAGTTTTGGGAGCTCTATTTGTATTCAAGCATGAATCCAAAGCCTCTCAACATCTAGATAATACAAAATACTCAACCACAGGCCCAAGCAAGCATTTGGTTCTCATTCCAGGGCATTGGAATACTCACAAGAACACTCCGAGAGTACTATCATGGCACTGAACCTAGAATCTCTTCACGGATCAACTATCGTCCACCTTCACCTACCAGATCTGTAAATGCAAGTAAGTATACGTGATTTCAATCATATTGTGCTTGCTTAAAGTATAGATTCATTACCTCTTTCATTATACTTTACTTCTTCCTGTATTCCTTTATCTCCACCTTCTCACCAATCCACCAATCCAACCACCTATGGCCTTTTTTCCCTCTATGACTTCCCCTATGTATTCTTGAGTCTTCTTGGTAATATTATGAACCTAACCACTTCCTTTTCACTCTTTACGCAATCACAGAGAAGCTCAAAACCATTTTTTATTAAGTTATTGCCAATTTCCCATACCGACATCGATCACCTAACTATCGTCGGTTTTACCTCTTTACCGACATCGGTCACCAGACCGATATCGACCATCACTGTGTCTTTTTATAACCTTCACCAAACAACCCATAACATAACCAGACTTCACCCAGACCTTACCTAACACCTCAGTGACCTTTCCCAACCAAAAAATACCTTTCCTGATGCTAGATTAGTTTGTACTTCAATACTCGCTTAATCTAGTGTGTTGATAATGTTTTGAGACACCTAAATCAAAGTGTTAGCAATAAGACCTCTATTTCTTGTATTTATTTTCATTAATTTGATAAAAACAATGGATTGATAACCATCTAGGAAGTGTCACACTTCCTGGAACTAGAAATCGCTAGGCAATCCACTTCATTTTCTATTTAATATCATTTGGTGGTCTTGTTGTGTTTCTTATATAGGTCATTCCTCCTAGCCAAAGGGAAGCTCTCACATTCAGTTTGATCAAATTCTACAACACGTGCATACCATCTACATAATCACAGGTATTCCTCCTTGACCATTACCTTATCTATTTTATCACATACTTTGAGGTGAAACATTTTGGCACGCCTGATGGGACCCATCAGGGTTATTTGCATTGTTCATTCTTAGGGAATCATTGTGTGTTTGTTTGTTTTTTTATTGAAGGAAAGTTCAAATTAAATCTTCTCCCTTGGAAACATTCTTCTTCTTCTACTTATCTCAGTGAAACTCGTATTTTGGACTAAAAAGAACGCTTCTTTTTATTTTGTATTACATTAGTGAAAGACATACTCTTGCCTATTCATCATTGCTCTCATTGAATTTCATTGTGGATTTGGGTCTAAAATCTTTGCATATCATTTATGTGTGTTACATCTATAACTCATTTAAAATTGTGGGAAACCTATATGTTGGAAGTCATGACCAACTAATGGTTGACAAATTGAACCGTAGTTCATACTTTGCACACTTTTTCTCTACACCAAACCACTGAAAACAAATTACCCATTTTCTTAAACATCTTCTTTCCTGGAAGTTGTCAATGATCACACAATCAAAGGATTGACAATGGGATCCAAGTTGGTTTCTCTGTCCAGTTATTATCTCAGAGAAGGATCTCCCATGCCAAAACTTACCTAAAACTATCCATAGTTGTCAGCTTTTATAGGGCACCTTTTGTTTCACCAGATTCTTAGTAGATTAATGAAATAGATAAGGGTATAAGGCCAAGGAGGAATACCTATTATAATGTTGGTTGAAGGTCGAATGCGCATGTAGATGACTTCGGATCAGAATGGATGTGAGAGCTCCCTTTTGGCTAGGAGGAACTACCTGTAGATATAAAACAATACCACCAAATAGAGTTAAACAAAACAATGAGTGGAATGCCTAGTGGAAGCTAGATCTGGGAAGCGTGATACTTCCTGAACAGGATGTCAATCCACTTTTATATAATAATATTAATGCTAGTTAAATCATACATGAAGTAAATATCCTATTGGAATTGAAATGATTTAGGTATCTCATACAAAACAATAAGAAAGGTCATGTAAAAGGTTGTTTAAGGTCAAAACAGGAGGGTTGATTGGCTAGTGTTGAGTTACGAGTCTAGTACGGATCCGCAGGTAAGGTTTGGTAAGGATTAGAAATGGTTTTGGTATTTTGGAAGTGGGTATTAGCTCGTTGGTCTGAGCTATATTTCCAGACACAATAACCAATTTGGTGACTAACTAATACCTATTAGGTAGAGTGACCGACATCGGTTGGCTAACCAGCGTTGTAGGGAAAATTAGCATAAAGTTCTTAGAATTAGTTTTCTAGACTCCCTGTGATTGCACAAAGGTTAGAAATGGTGAGAGTGGGGTCGTAAAATGGTTCTGAAGACTTAGAGATGATTAGGAGAGGGTGAAAAGTTTGGGTATGATTAGGTGATGGGTTGATGGAAGGAAGGAAGTATATGGGTGTGGAGAGAAATAGACTACAGAGATGAATAAATAAATCTACACAAGGAAACTAGAGATTTAGTGTAGAGATGTTAAATACTTACTTAGAAAGTAGATTGAGAAATGTAGGTGATGAAGATGATGACAGTAGAGATCCAGAGAGAAGATCCATTGTATTCGTGCCACAAAAATTACAATCTCCATGCCTCTCTAATCTATGATCATGAAGAATCTAAGATCCATGATCAATGAAGAGGATGATGAATGGTGACCAATGTTGGTAGTGCTCCCGTGTGTCTTATTTTGCCTGAGTGCTAAAGAAATTTGAGTGCTCCAAGTCTCTAGAAGAATGAGATCCTAATCAAATGACCAACCCGGGCAAAGGCTTTTGGAAACGTATTTAACCTAACGGCCACGGTTAGGTGACCAACGTCGGTTGAGATATAATCGGCATCATCAAGGCGAAGGAATATCTAGGTTGGCCAAAAATAGCTAGATTGTTGTTATTTTTGGCATGATCTCCAACCTTTTTCTAGTCTTGAGTGATAGATCATGGAAAGATAAGTAGGAGTCCTTTTAGGTTTGTTAATAGGAGTTAAGTCTAGGTTTAGACTAAGTCCTAGTTAGTTAGGATAGGTTTAGACTCGGTCTTAGGTCATTAATGAGGTTTGAGTAGGTCATTGAGTGAGGTGGCTAGGTGAGGTGGTTAAGTGAGGATATTAATTAATTTAATTAAGATAATTAATTTAATTAACATGTGCACTAGGGGATATGAATAGGTAGGATATGGTTAATTTAATTAACAGGTTTTAAGGGGAGTATGACCTAATTTTGGTGTCTACATTTTTCCCCTTTTTGTTGTGTAGCTTGTATTTATAAGTGACGCTGACAAAAATAGGAAATTGGTGTTCCAGGTGTGAATGGAGGTTAGGTTGCCCCAAGTAGGGCTGAAGGTGAGAGTGCCCCAAGTGTGGGTGGAGGTGATCCCCCTCAAACCAGAACTGATGAGGTGTGAGATGGAGTTGGTGAGTGGTTTGATAAATGTGTAAGTGATGAAAGTGAAGGTAGGTGGGTTATAGGTAAGGGTATGGGCACTTTGGGTAATGGGTAATGGTCAAATCAGGTAATGGGTAATGGAAATCAAATGCACGCACATGTATAGACAAATGGCGACACGATTGTGAGTAGAAGAGCTTATAAACTCTACATCATCCAAGGTCGATAGGTTTATCCAAACAAGGTTGAAGTGATTCAGGTATCCAGTGGTACAGGATATGGTCTAGAAACACAACTTAGGTTAGGTACAGGACCGTTTAGGTATGATCTAGTACACCAAAGGTTTGGTCAAGATAAACAACATGGTAATAGGAAAGGTAAGGTCATTAGGCTAAACCACACGGGTAACAACATCGCAAGGTATAGCGAGTACACAAGTTCAAAGGTCACAAAAGGTAGTTCTAGTCAGGGTATGTAGGTCATGGCATGGGTAAGGCCGAGGTATAGGTAAATAACATGTCCCTAAACGTAATTAAGGAAATGTATAGGTAATGTAGGTTTGTGGGTAAGGTGTAATAGGTGTTGGTAAGGTCAAAAGGTATGTGGTAGTAATGTTTTTAGGCCAAAATGGGTGAAATGTGGGTGAAAAGGTAATGATAGGTGACTGATGTTGGTTATGATGTAATCGGCATCGATTTGGTAGGGCACGACATGAGTGATGTCAGTCATATCGATTTGGGGTTAAAAAAGAAAAATCCATGTTTTACAAATTCATTTTGACTTTGCCATTTTTAGAAAATGACAGAAGAGAAAGTGAGGAGTGAAAAACAATAGTATGAGGCATTGAGTTGAGTTTGTGAACCACGTAGCAGGTGATTAGTGTTCGATTGGTGGGGGTCTCATAGATCGATTCGAGTATTTTCATTGGTTTGGCGGAGAGGAGGTGATTTGAGCATGACAGAGGCGAGAGAGGGTTCGAGAGGTCCACCAACACAGAGACCAGAGGTTCCACCACGTAGACGGAGTCACATAGAGGTAGGGGCATTCCCTAATTCGTTATTTGATTAAATTTTGGTTAAAAATGAAGAAAAGGGGGGGGGTTTGTATGTTGACATGTGGGTGAAAATGGGTAAAATCGATATGGGGAAGGGGAAATGTAGGTTAAATAGGATGGTAGATGAATATAAGGTAAATTGGGGTGGATTGGGGTAGGTTTTAGGTAGGATTTAGGTTAATTTTAGGTAAAATGGTAGATGGGGGATGGGATTTAGTTTTGGTTTATGCGACAGAGAGATCGGCGTCGGTCAAGGGTTGGTCGACGATGTCAATTGGCCTTGGTCAAGATTGGTCAAGGATTAGGTAACTAATGTTGGTTAAGAGTGACCAATGTCGGTCAACAATGACCGATGTTGGTCATCTTTAGGGGCAAAGAGGTAAATAAAAGGGATATGGTGGGAGGGAAAGATAGGCAAGAAGATGTAAATGAAGGTTTATGAAGAGTGAGTAGGGTAATAGGTGATGTTGGCAATGTGGGGTGGGGAAGTAGGTGAACTGAACTAGGATAGGTAAGAATGGTAAGGGTTAATGGGTGTAAAATTGGGTTGGGGAAAAGGGGTAGTTGGTAGGGTTGGTGTGTGGGTATGGTGTAATAGGTAATAAGTGTTTTGGGAATAGGTTTGTCGGGTAAGAGGTATGTTGGGTATTAGGGGTGTTGGGTAATAGGTAAGTCGATAATAGGTAATTGGCTAATTGGTTTATGGATATGGTAAAATCTTGACAATGTTGTGTTTGAATGATGCAGGCTAGAGACCAGCTCTGATGTGTGATAGAGTACCACCGTTATTGGTACAGATGTGATTCAAAGTGTGACCACGAGGAGTGGGAGCATATGGCTAGGTCAAGCTTATCATGGTCTGATGCTATAGGAGGATAGTTTGTGATCATAGTATGATGGTCACTCTCATTGACAGATGGGATTTAGCGACCAATACCTTCCACCTTCCGATGGGAAATGACCATTACCTTAGAGAGATGTGTATTGAATCCTACTGGATTCCTATTGTGGGGGAGCCAATTTATTCTATTTCTTCTGAGGCCTCAGTTGAGCCGATAGTGGCAGTGTTTGGTGAGGTGATGGTTGAGCTGAGGTATCACAGTGTGAGCCTTAGTTATGGAGACATGTATGCATCCTACCCTAAGGAGACGAGGCTAGCTATGTTGATGATGGAGGCAGTAGGTTGCTTTGCCTTACAAGATTCTAGGGTGGGAGATTCCCACGAGCACTGATGGGAGTGCTTCAGGATATGATGGAGGAGTGGATCTACTTTTCTTGGGCACCGACATTCCTAGTGTAGCTGTATAGGGAGCTATGGGCCTATGGGAGATTGTGGTGGTTTAGGATGTGTTGCACATTTTTACTACTTTGTTGGGCATATGAGCACATTGTGTGTTTGCACCTGGGTCTGCCATGACAAGATTGGTTCGGGGGTGGCCGGTTCAGAGTTGATATGCAGACACCGGGTACCGAGATAGTAGGTATCCAAGGTGGCTAGGGCCACATATGATGTTTCCCACTACAGCGGTTTTTAGAGGGGATTTCGGGAGTGGATGTTGTGTGAGGCCATACATTGGATATCCCTCATATATGGGCATGATGGAGGAATTAGAGGAGCTTAATCTACTGAGGTGGATACAGGGGTGGCATGCTGGCAAGCATGAGATGATACCTGTAGATAGGGTTAGATGACAGTTTGGGATTCCACAGGATGTGCCTATACCTTTCCCACAATACTGGAGAGATGACGTGGAGAGACCCATGTCTCCACCACAACCGAGTGTGTACCAAAAGGGTAGGAGGAACAGGTGATGGATATGTGGATTGATGACGTTGGAGTCACTAATGGATATAGGTAGTGGTGGTGGCCCAACCTACTGGGTGGCACCACCGAGGCCAGGACAACCAAATCTTTCCATAGTTATAGTGCAGTGGGATGCCTTATAGGGGTAGGTGGCCACCCTTGAGACACACGCTCATAGGTGTGCAGGGTCAATCGGTGTGATCATACATACATGCAGTAGGTAGCCACCTGCCGCAGCCCAGTGATGGCCTTACAGCCCGAATAGACAGTGCATACGTGTCTCGCACAAGGTGGAGATGGAGATGGGGAGAGGTAGCCACCTTATAGATGCATGTAGTAGGTTTGCAAGGCTAGCTATCCACTTTGCACATGCATAGGTTATGGCCTTACAAGCCCAGCTTGCAATACAGGCACCTCCACAAGCCTAGGGACAGGGGTCCCATAGGATAGGTATCATTGGTGGGACAGATCCCATCATACAAGCGAGAGGACATGTACAAAGTGATTACAGGTATAGGGGTTAGGGCCGTAGTAGCAGGGTAGAGTTCTCAAGCTCCAGTGAGACCCATGGCACCTCCACAAATAGTATCGATGATGAGGTTCAGGATTCCCTAAATGAGGTGCGGTACTACCAGGACCACCTAATGAGTGCAGGTCTTGATGTTCCATCTTATGCTGAGTTTAGAGCATAGAAAGTAGTGAGTGAGTGGATTAGATCTGGGGACTCATGGTTCGGGAGTACATGGGGCCATAGAGCCCATAGAAAGGGCCAGGAGAGGCCACAAGTTTATGGAGGCCAGTCCAAGTGAGGGTCAAAGAGGAGACTAGGTCAAGGCCAATGGTTGGTGGAGAGATGTTAGCGGGGTGGCAAGACAGGTAGAGGGAGGATACAGGTGAGACTGGCCCAGAGGATATCAGGTGGGGTGATGATTAGTCACTAGATATGATCATTGTTTTGATTTTTGATATATATATTGGCATGTGTGCCAAAGATAGTGAGGTTGTATATGAGCGTTTTGTGATTTTGAGTTTATTTGTATTTGTGTACATATGTATGGATACACAGACTTTCCTAGTTATATAGATGATGAGAGTTATTGGATGGATGATGTATCTATTTTTTTAATTTCCATTTTTATTGTGTATGTGATGGAAACTAGGTGAATTAGGCATGATTGAGTCGAGGTCATATAGGCATGGTTAAGTTAGGTCAATTAGGCATGATGGAGTTTAAGTGATTTAGGCATGATGGAATCAAGTATAGGCATGGTGGAGTCTAGGTCACGTAGGCATGGTTGAGTCGGTTTAGGCATGGTGGAATTTAGGTCACATAGGCAAGGTTGAGTTGAGGTATAGGCATAGTTGAGTCAAGGTATAGACATGATTTGGTCAAGTTTTTGGTTTTTGGTTTGAGTTAATTTCCAAGTTATTGATAGTATGGAAAATAAATAATGAGGTATATGTATTTTGTGGTGTAAACTTCCATTTGTGTGATATAAATGGAAATGTGAAATGGTTAATATATGATATGGTGATGTAAGAAATAGGTAAGTATACATGTTTGTATAATTGCATGTTTGTTTTAATTTCCAAGTGTTGTATAAAATGGAAACTAATGAAGGTAGAATGTGAATAGAAATGAAGGGGGAAAATGGTTAGGGTAAATAAAGGCCGATGAGCTAACCTCCAAGGGCCCTATGCCCTCGGAGTGTTGCCTACATAGCCCTGGTGAAAGGGGCCTCAGGTCGATGTAGTTCTCCCGTAAGCTAGGGAAGATTGTGATGAGGTAGAAAGATGGGCTAATAGTTATGAGGCATGATTGAGTCTAGGTCAATTAGGCATGGTTAAGTCTAGGTCATTTAGGCATGGTTGAGTTTAGGTCAGTTAGGCATGGTTGAGTTTAGGTCAGATATGCATGGTGATGTTGGTGAAAGAGGAATTCTTAAAATGTAGGTGTCGATGGTCTGGTCTTGTATAGGAAGATCAATAAAGAAGAAAAGAGGTGACTGGTAAAGGAGATACAAGATTCACCTAATTGATAAGAACCATAACAATCTATCATAAGACCACGAAGGCATTGCATAAGTAATTGTTCGAAGGGTGAAGAAAGTCACATGAGCATGAAATTTCACATTTACGGCATGTCCCTTGAGTGGGTAGAAAATTAGGGTGAAAAGGTGATGTGGTGAAAACAATCTAGTTTTAGTGTCACTAGTGTGAGACAAAGATGCCTATTTGGAAAGAGACATAAGATCAAAAATAGGCAAGTCCATGATGAAAAAGTTATCTTTTTCTTTTTTCTTTTGATTTTTTTTGATATATTTATCGATGTGGGAATTCTATGTGGGATGAGTAGATTATCTCCTTGAGGTATTCATGAAGCTAATCAATGCGGGAAGCTTCTAAATATTTGATTTTATTATTATTATTATTATTATTGTAAGAATAGTCTTCTTTTTATGATAGACTATGTACAATATGGCTAGCTTTGTATAGCTATCCTTCGAGGGAGAAGTCTATTTATAATAATGAGATAGAAAGAGTAGATGTCCTTTTGAGGGAGTCATCTTTTTGCTAGAATTTTGACTCAAGGAGATGAATCCCATTTTACTTTTTTACTTTTGGAATTTTAAGTCATGGACAAGACTATAGAGACCGATAGGCTCTTGTGTTGAAGACAAAACCATAGCACACAGAGGCTAACTATGAAAGAGAGGGTTTAAGTGATGAATGACCATGGGATTCCATCTTGAAAAAGACAAAAAGTATCCATGAGAATCATGCCATGAGTAGAGCCGTGGTACTCACATTGAAGATAAGGCTAAAAAGGTGACGGGTAATCACATGATTCTTGTTTAGTCATTGATCCTTAAAATAGGTAAACGAAAGGTGAATGGTGCTCAAGGGACGAGTGTTTAATAGACAGAAGGTGATATAGGACTTGATTCAACAAAATAATGGTCAAATATGTAAGACATTGAGGGGCTCATATTCAGGTTTACCTTCGAGGGAAGACAAACGATAAGCACCTGATCCATAGGTATGAGTAACGATATAGGGTCCAAGCCAATTAGGAGAAAATTTTCCCCATTTACTTTTCTCCTCTTTTTGTTACATGTTTATTTTCCTTCGGATGAGGTCACCAACCTGGAAGGTTCATTCGTGGACACGTTTATCGTAGGAATGTTTGATACATTTTTGATAGATTTGGAGATGGTAAGAGCATTAAGATGATGTTCGTCTAATAACTCAAGTTGTGTCAAATGGTCCTGGTGAAAGTCATCATCATTGAGTATCTCTTTGAGTGAGATGTGATGATGAATCTAGACTTCAAGAGGTAGGACAGCCTCTGTACCATAGACCGGAGAGAAAGGTGTGATAACAGTTGAGGTAAAAATACTATTACGATAAGCCCATAAGGTAAAAGGAATGTGTGTGTACCAATCCTTTCCACTATCACCAACTACTTTCATAAGAATTTTGTTCAAGGTTTTGTTAGTTGATTCTGTTTGGCCATTTGTTTGAGGGTAATAAGGTGAAGAAAAACTAAGTTGAATGCCAAAGGCATCGCAAAGTTTCCATAGGGTTTTATTTTTCAATTGTTTTTCGTTATCGGTGATGAGGTGGTGAGGAACACCAAAGTGATAAATGAGGTGATAATTGATGAATTCACATATTTTCTTGGCCTTTGTAGAAATGAGAGGTATAGCTTCCACCCATTTAGTGTAGTATTCAGTAGCGGTAATAATCCATTGATGATGTTGTGAAGAATGAGGATTGATCTCTCTTGACAAGATCCAAACCCCATTAAGAGAAAGGAAAAAGGTCTCGCGTAACCTTGTAAGGCGTGACTAGGGGTGTGATGAATATTAACATGTTGTTGACACTTCACACAATGCTTGACATAGTCACAACAATCACGGTTTAGGTTTGGCCAGTAATAGCCCAAGTGGATAATACATTTAGCGACAGCTAAACCATTAAAGTGATCTCCACAAATTCTTTTCGTGAACTTCTTTGATGGGATAAGGAATTTCAGAACTTGTAAGGCATCGTAAGAGGATATCATCAAAGCCACGTTTATAAAGAAGGCCTCCCATGATGACATAACAAGAGACACTTTTGAGAAAGGCTCGTTGTCCATCATGAAGTAAGATCTAGAGGCAGAATTGAAAGGGAAAGGTAGTTTGCAAATTGCTTATACTAAAGGTCACGTGGGTCGAGTTCATCGGTTCGACAAGGTTGACATCCCAAAATAGATAAGAAGGTGATTGTAACCTTTGTACTAGTGAAAATATTTTTGAGTCGAAGGGCGAAGCAGGAATTTGAGAAGCAAGACAAGCCATGGTGTCTCGCAAATTTATTAGTGGAACACGGGGTGGTTTGAAGTTCAAAATGGTCAAAGGTAATCAAAATATGTGCACATGATGCTTATACTTTTAAATTATTTCATTATGACACTTTGTATATACTATTAACTTGGTTTATAACAGTTGGGAATCACCAAAGATATTAATTGATTTAACATCTAAGGTGATGGTGACTTGAAGACCTAATACGAGTATTTTCATATTCAGTGATATTATTAGTACATTCAAAATCTAGTTTGAAAGATAATGGAATATGCTCACTATCAAGAGGTATGAGGATAACATCAGCACCACCCCCACGCTGACATTTGGAACCATCAAGAATAAGTTCATATGGTAAATGGTATCATCCAAAGAGAGGATAGCGATGGATTCATTTGGGAAATAATAGTTAGAGGGTTGATTTCTAGAGAGAGGTACGTCTATGATTTTGTCAGTGATGGTTTGTCCTTTGATATATTTTTGATGGATGAATTTTAGGTCTAGGTCTGCAAGAAGCATGAGCCAATGTGTAGCATGTTGATGTTGGTATGGTTTGGCATACATGTAATGTAAGGGGTCAGTATTGGTGATGACAAATGTTTTTGGTTGAGTAGGTAATGGAAAATTTTAGTGGTGACAAAAACTAAGGTTAAGTAGAGTTTTTGGCGTGGGTGTATCTGGTCTTGTAGTCTAGAAGTGTATGAATTATATAATAAACTATGTGTCCCCTATGTTGATCGTCATGATGAAAAAGCATGATACCCAAGGAATGGTTAGTAGTAGAAATGTACGAGTAAAATGGTTGGTCATCCTTAGGAGGAATGAGCACAGGGTGGTTGGAGGAGGTATTATTTTAAGGTGTCAAAGGCTTTGTGGCATTCATCATCCCATTTGAAGGAAACATCCTTTTTTAGGAGATGATGAAATGGGTGACAACGGTCGGACAGCTACAAAATAAAGCGATGAATAGATTACAACTTGCCTTGCAAACTACGAAGTTGATGAAGGTTAGTAGGTGGAGGCATTTTGAGAATAGCCTTGATTTTAGTAGGATCAACTTATATGTCACGCAAAGAAATGATAAAACCAAGGGGCTTACCAGAGAGGACAATGAAGACACACTTCTTAGGTTAAAGGCGAACACAATACTTGATGAGACAATCAAAGATGACCTTAAGGACTGTAAGGTATTCATCCCGATGTTTGGATTTGGAAATAATATCGTCAACGTAATCTTCCAATATATGATGCATGATGTCATGAAATATATAAGTCATAGCCCACTGATATGTAGCACCAACATTTTTAAGGCCAAAGGGCATGACATGATAGCAAAAGGTCCCCAAGGAGTGATGAAGGTGATTTTGTGTTGATCTTCCAGGGTAAGTAATATTTGGTTATAACCTAAGAAACCATCCATGAGTGATAGCATCTCATGGCCAATGGTGAGATCAACTAATTGGTCAATACTAGGTAGAGGAAAGTCATCTTTGGGGCAAGCTAAGGTCACATAAATCATGTAAATGTGGAGTCCCTCTGTCACTTTTTTGACAGGAATGATGTTAGAGATCCATTGATATAATCAATGGGTAAGATGAAGGAAACCAAAAGAAGGTGCTAGAGTTCTTCTTTGACAAGAAGGGTAATGTGAGGATGCATTTTCCGTAGCTTTTATTTCATAGGTTTGGCATTAGGAATAGTGACAATATTGTGGACCACGATGTTTGGGTCAATACCAGGCATATCGCATAGGACCAAGAAAATATTTTCTATGATCCTAGAGGAAAGAAGTAAAAGCTTCCTATTCAAACAACATCTAAAGATTGTCCTATCTTTAGAATGTGTGGGTCATCCTAAGTGTTAATGTTGATTTCAATGGTTGATTCATTTAACATGGTTTGTGTCTCAGAAGGCAACATGACCGGTGAATATAAGAATCTTCTGCACTAAGGTAGGTGAGAATAGACTCATCGTCCTAACATTGAATGACATTAATAGAAGGTGTATCATCATCGATCATGTTAGGATAAAGGAATGGAAAGGAAGAGGGGCCTTGCCATCTCATTCATAGGTTACATGTCCCAAGGAAATGGTTTTCACGAAAAAAAAATTAGGAGGAATAGATTCTAGATCTATAGACTCTATAGTGAAGGTGGTGAAGTTGATAAATGGGGTGAAAAGGTTTTTCATCCTCCACGAGTTCGACTCGGACCTTCTTGAAATATGGTTCGGTAAAACCAATACCACTTTGGTCTTTATGTTTACGTTTGGTGTACGAGATGACAATATGACAACCCTATTCATAAAACCAAAGCCAAATCCTTTCCATGCACAACAATGAAGGAAGGTGTGGACGAAGCGGTAGTTGGTGAGAGATTGAAGGTCAGATGAAAATGGTCACATTTGGGAAGGTGGCTTGGGTGAGTAGGTAGAAGTATCAAGTCCCCCATAGGTTAGTTTGGTGTGAAGGTGTGGAGGACCGTAAGGGAAAACCTCACCTATGTGGTGATCATAGCGAGGATGTTGGCAAAGGTTACAATACTCTTGTGGAATAAGGAATGTGTTAATGTTGTATGCAAGACTTCCCCCAGAGTGAGACATTGAAAAACACCCTCTAAGGGATCGGTAGTTGATATGTGGGTAATCGAATAGATGAATTTATGGATGAAGGGGGAGAAGAAGCATTGGTTGGTTGAGAAATAGATGGGTTGATGGCTAAGTTGGTCAAGAGGTTGTGGACAAAGCAGTAGGAATAGAGGATTTGGGTGTGGAAGAGGTAGTGGTAGCATCGGTGGATGGAATTGTGGGTGAAGGATAATTGGTTGTAGTGGTAGATGCCTTAACCGGTATAAGGATATCATTAGGCTGATACAACATGTTACAAGTTTTGAATGGTGAAGTATCAGCTAGAATGGTATAGTTATGTCCTTCATGTTCAAATTTTACACAGTGATATAAGGTTGAAGGAACACAACCCATGACGTGGATCCAAGGGCAACCAAGTAACATGTTATACTGAATCCCCCTCTAGAACGTAGAACAATTCTAGAACAATACGGGGGCCAACACAAACATGGAGAATGATGGTGTCAAGGGTGGAAGTGATGGCATCATTGAACAAACGTAGTCATAATCAAGGTTATTATAAATGCAATTAGAAGGGATGCACATTTGGTTGTATGCATGGGAGGAGATGATGTTGATGCTGACACCACCATCAATCATAACGTGTCAAACATGTATATTATCAATATAGATGGAAATGAAAAGGGCGGGATCAAGATCATCTAATCGGAGAGGTACAATCTTGTTGTCAAAGAAATCGAGGGTGGCTTGTAACACCCAATCCGAATGTTGTTACTTTCTCCAAGCATACAAGTGTTGATATGTGATTTCTTGTAAAAGGATGTGTTCCTCGATTCAGAAATCATGCTTGATATGTATCTTGAATTTCTTGTAGATTGCAGATCTTGATAGTCAAAATATGAATAGACTCTTTTATTTATTTCATTTTGTGTCCATATTAATCGATCACTTTTTGAATTATAGAGATATTCATCTATAATATCTAGACTTGGATCGAATGGAATTGATCCAAGTAATGCTTTAAATCATTTGTGATAAATTAGATCCATGAGACAGCCAGTTGCAAGGTATGGAAGCATTGATTAAGCTGGTCAGGAGTATGACTCAGGCTGATCTTGAGAAATGAATTGGTTCCCGATATGGAGGTATATCTGGAAGGTCTCGGACGTGGACCAAGTAATAATTCTGTCATGTATATTTCTGTAGCCTAACGGCTGTAGAGTAAATCCTGTTTGGAGATGCATGATTTTAGGTCTTTTCTTGGCATATAAAATGTTATACCTAACTGGAATTATTAATGGTTAGTAACCTAAAACTAAAACCTAACCTAGGGGTTAGATTATTGTTAATCTAACCTAGACCTAGGCTATGTGTTAATATCCTAAGTTAGTATCTATGTGTAAATTGGTTAGTATGGGTATTACCCTAAATTCTAACCTAAGATACTAACCTAACTAATAAGGAGAATGAAAAGGGGCCTATGGAAGGGAGTGCGAACCATGGGCGGCGTTTTCTATGGCAATTAATGCTGGGGATAAGGATGAGGGACAGGTCATGGCGGAGGTTTAGGCGACGGCTAACCTGTGCAGACGTGGCAGGTCGCTAAGTTTGGAAATGAGCATGAGTTGTAGAAGGTGGATGTCCGCCAGAGGTCGGTGGAAGTTGAGTTTAAGCGGGAAAGTTGGTTTAATGACATTCAATGTTCTAGGGAGACGAGCTCGGAACTCGCGAGAAGGCATGCAAACGGGAAGTTGAAGGTTTGTTTGGTTTGTCACGATTTTCGGTCTTCTCTCTCTCTCTCTGCTTGTTTACTGGTTCTTCGCACCAGTTCTCCTTGAGTTGCATGGCAAGAATGAATTTCTCTGGCTCTTTTCTCTGTCTTGGAAGATATATATGTGATGGAGACAGCGAAATTTTGTTGGTCGCTTTATCGAGGAAAAAGAAAAGGAAGTTTGAGCTCTTCCTGTGGTCTGCTTCGGAAATTTGATCAAAATACAGGCATGTTAGGCCCTAACCTTTAAATATCTTGCTGTCTTTCAAGTGCTTTCATTAGAACAACTCTGTTCAAATGTTTTGTGAAAATTAGATGAATTTTCTATGGAGATCTTGTTTGATTTTTGGCATCAGATCTCTTTAGTTCGATTTTTCAATTTCCTCTTGATGGGTTTTTATTGAAATCGAATTTTGGCTCTATTTGCTTTGAGTATTCATTCGCTTATACATGTGAGGTTTTTATATATAAAAGTTTGAGTGTTCGGCTGTTTGGTGTGAGCCCTTAGAATATACAGTATAAGACCACCGTATGTTTTTGATTTGTGGTCACCGCTTGTTATGGAAACTATATGGAATGATTCGATGAATACTGTAAGATTGATCAGTATTATTGCTTCTTTGGGAACTCTGTCGTGGGATTTGTTGACAGCGACTAATGATACTTTCGGGTTTCATTTGTTTTCAAATTTTTGGCTTGGAACAGGCAACTGTTGTGTTACCGTAGTCTTTACGACCCAGCGGAAGTGTTTTCCTTGTTATTGTGGAAACGGGATTATTGTTGACTGTGTATAATATTGTTACATCTATACTTTATTATAACGACTCAGTGGAGTCCTTGATTGAATCATATATAGCTATCTACTGTTGTGGATGTAGATTCATCCTTGTGTTTTGTTATTTGATTTCGTGGAAGCCTTATAGAGAAAGGAACAGGCCTTCTGACCACGGTTATTTGTAATAAATAATGAGTATAGATTTCCTGGGTATGTATTGCATTTCTTTGTGAAAGCTGTTTGAAAGTTTCGAAGCGGCTCACTTGATTTCATTGAAATGGGTATTCCTTCACTTGTTTCATTCTCAATGTTTGCCATGAATGGCATAGATGGATTTATTAACCAATTTCATAGTACGTTCTTGAGGGTTCAATGAGTACAAAACCATTAACGGTTTTCGAAGTGAATATATAGATTTATACCGACTCGAGAGTCGAATGAATGATTCCTTTTATTTTTTGAGCCGAATAAAGTTAAGTTGTGGGTATTTTATGTGCCGGCGACTTAATGGAATAACATGTATTTCGATCTTGTTATTGCGATTGGAATTCCTTCGTGTTTCAGGGATTTTGAGGTACAGATTCTTAGGTGGACATGTACGTCTTCAACCTGTACAAATTTGTGTAAAAAGGTTGGCAGAGTTCAGTCGGGTTCTTGGTTTGAAATCAGAGATTAATCTGTTCGTCTGATTCTTATTATGCTTCGTTGATGAACATCAGTATGAATTCATATGCATTTGCTTGAATTGTTACCTCCGTTTGAATCATTTGGAATTCTGGAAAGGTAAGGTACTTACATCTCTTTAAAGAACTTGACTTTGGACACCGTCTTTATTCTTTATGGATCCTTGAGTATGGATGACTATTTCATGTTCGACCTTGTTTGGGTAAGTGCATGAATATCACACTAAGACTTGTATGTGCCAAGGTAAGGATCGATTGGTCATTTCTTTTACTTGATCCGATTTTGGTGAGCAAGAATAAGTATGTTATGTTCCTTTCCATTTATTCAAATTCGATTTGGTGAGCATGATTTGGAAATACTGTGTGGTCAACATAGCATAGTTCCTTGGAAACCTTAAATTGCTTGATGCAATAAGGTTGTTGTTTTCAGCGATACGCTTGTAGTTTCTTGTTTTCAACTTGTGTCAAAGCCTTACTGTGTAAAAGGAACTAGCATTGGGCTTAGGGTTGATACATGGATTGATTGATGTGTGTCTGGCATGGAGTTTCTATGTGTTTCTATTTCTTGATTTAGAACAGCGATCTTGCTTGTGGCTTGTTTAACTTGTTCATTTATATACTGGTTGAATGTTTTTATATGTAAAGACGGTACAGTGATGAACTTATGTGAAAGGAAGTATGAATGGATAGGTTCTTTCTCTTCCTTTATTTAATACTTGTTGATATTTATCTAACAGTGGGAAATTGTTTTGTAACATATTGGTGGAATTCCGAATTGTTATGTTGTTCCCTTTTGGAAGAATGAAACGATCTGACCAATGTTGTGATTTTGGATTCAATGATTGTTGTGTACATTCGTTCCTTGATTCTTTTAATATTTGATGAAATATTAGAAAGTGATTAAGACTATTTGTAACAATGATAGAGTTACATATTTGTAATCATTCTGTATTACAAGGACATAGTCTGAATATGTTTACTTATTTGGATATTTGATCTCATTTAAACAGGGTGTTTAATGAAAACAATTGATGGATTGCAATTGTTTTAAAAGTTAGTGGCTTGTTCATCAATCGACTCATGTTGACTATTTTTGCAGATGGTCGCCGTAAGAGGTAAAAGAAATGCAGATCCGATGTGGATCGATTGTTTATTTGATTTATAATGAATTACAGCTTGATTTTATAGATGTACTATATGTGAAAAGATGTTTCTTTTCCGTTAAGCATTGTATCAAGTATGCTGTTGCAAAAAATGTAATTGTATAGTTTTGAAAGGAATGGAAATAAGTGTTTGATACTTATGTGTTGTATTCTATTTCTGAAAGTTGACCTTCTTCGGTTTATGTAACGAAGGGGCATTGTTATCATTGTATAATATCGATGCTTTTGTGATTGACAATGAAAGCTTGCAAGAAAATGAGATTGAATTCTTATGAGTATTTAGAAGTTCTAATCTGTTCTAGCGAAAGCAATATTGGAATTAAATATTTGTCTTTCTAGAAGATAGGTTAAAAGTGAGCCTAAAAGAGAACGCTAAACAAACTGGATTAAATTACTAATCCCTAGTCCTAAGTATGACAGGACAATATTAAATTGGATTCTTAATCATTTATATCTTTATACTAAAAAGTATGATATAAATTCAGTTAAGAGAACTGATATGCAAACAAATGGAGTTCAGAAGGCAATCTCAAGCAAAGGTTATGAGATATTGTCCGATTCTGTTGCTTTAGAATCAAGTGTATTCTAATGACTCCTTGATGAGAACGTGTAATGGGTTTTATAGAGGAGGCTCATCTTAAGATGAAGAATCCAGGATTTGTAAAGGCTAACCTTAGGAAAAGTCTTTAAAAGTAATTTAAACTCAAGTGCGTAACGCTCATTCACATCGAGTAGATCTTTTCGAGGCGGATTTAAAGGTTGACGACATAAGTCAACTGCAGAGTTGTACCTCCGAGAAGATTAGGATCTTCTCGAAGTTACAATAATGCAGATGACTTATGGCGACACCCTTTGCATTGATCGCTAAGATTTACACTTGATTTCGCACGAGTTACCCTGGGACCGATTAAGAACGTGGTCATGTTATAAGGCTGCCTGGAGATTCGGGGTATCATGACACACTGGTTGAACTGTAAGGTTGAACCAGTATGTCATCATATCCCTAATCCTCGTGGGCATCCATATAACATTATCACCTTGTTAATCTACCTCTGAGTGATTCAATTGTGATTATAAGGATGACGGTAGTCGGTATAAGACATTCTATATAACATAAGAATGGGGTGAAGGACGTATTCCGTTTGACGAGTATGCCGTTAAGGAATACGAGAGGATGTTTCAAATCTTTGGCCAAAGTATTGAGGCTGCGATTGCGTTGTCCTAATTCACCTAGTCTAAGGGATGAGATGCCAATGAATAGTATATTATTCAATAGATTCCTCGATGGAGCATTCGAATCCCAAGGGGGAGAACCGCAAGAGTAATGTGTTAAATAAAAACACCGATCTTATTACTCATGAATAGATCGGTACATTCTTGAGTCATGGAATGAATAGATCGAGGGTCCGATTCATTACTGATGATATGGTATCTATTATATAAATGGTTATTTGAATTGCATGAGTTCTAAATTATGTATTTGGAACCAAAGGGATTATCAAAAAAAAATGACTTGTTCTATTGTCTAAAATGAGGATGTTAGATGAAGCTACTTGATGATTGGTATCAGTGAGAGGAAGGGGATGAAATGGAGAGAAGCCACATGGTGAGGAGTGATAGGAGTCCATAGGTATAGGGTCATTAGGTAAAATCTCGATGGATTGCAGAACCTCCATGAGGGCCTGTCGATGAGATTCAGAGGTTTGGACAAGGTCATACAAAGAAATTTTTAGAGGGGATTGGTGCAATTGTTTTATCATTATACAATGGGCGACCCCATCAGAAATAGGGTATGTGGGTCCTTGAATGGTGATTTTTGGTGTGGGTGCAGATGGTATATTGGGCACAGGATGGATGGATGGGATGATTACTTTCTCCTTTCCTTTGTCTTTCTAGGCACAAGTGGCAATACTAACCATATTAATATGGGGTATGGGTGTAGTTGAGTCATGATAAGTATAGCGATAGGATGAGAAATAGTAGGGTGAGGGCATGGATTGGTGTTGTGTAAAGAAGGCAACGCATTGGCATTTAGGTAGAGGTTTGGCTAACTCTCTTATCCTAACCATATTAATCTTGAATATTGGAGTAGGTAAAAAGGTTGTGGAGTTGGAGATGCGGGTTTTTGAATAGGTAAGGGGCAAGATTTTGTGGTGATAGGTGAAGGTGGAATAGGGTCCTCATCTAGAAGATCATCTTCATCAAAATTTTCTTCAAGAGGACATAGTTGGAGGAGAATGGTTTTAAGAGCCTTACAACTTTCTACATCATGTCCTGCACATGATGGTAGGTTGCAAATTTTGGTATCGTCAAACCCTGTTGGTTTGGGTTTGAGTGGGTCGTAAGGTCTAAGGGGTGGAAATGTGATGACATTAGTCTCTAAAAGGTTTGTTAAGATATTGGCGTAAGACCCTGCTAATGGATCACAATGTGAGGTGAGTGTGGGTTTCAATTGATGTGTGGGTGTTTTTTGTGGGAGAGGTACCACGGGAGGTGGAATTAGAGGTAGAATAGGTTTGACCACTGGTTTGGTAGATGGTATTGTTTTAGGTTTTGGTTGTACCTTCTTGGGTAAAGGCGTAGTAGATGAACTAGCGATAGAAGGTGTTATAGGCTTAACTACCTCTTTGGAGGGTAGTGTGTTTTTTTCATTTGGTTGCACCTTCCTGGGTAAAGGTGAAGATGGAGTGTGTGATGTAGAAGGGAAGGCAGATGACGGTAGAGGATAGGTTAACCAAGGTGATAATGGAGGTGTGGTGAAGTTTTTTGGAAGAGATGAGGTGGAGGGTATTGGTTGAAGAGTGGGTAATATCATAGGTAGTGATGAGGTTATTGAAGTGGTGTGGGTACAGGTGGTAAAAAGGTTACAGGTGACTGCGAAGGTGTATGCGGTGTAGATAAGTTAGGTGTAACAGAGGCTCGTGATGAGGAGGTGGGCTGTTGTGTTTTTATTTTACCTTGGGTAGGAGGTTGTTTGGCCAAGGTTGATGGGTGAGGTCCTAGGATAGATGGAAGTGGTGAAGGTGAAAGAGGGGTAGTAGGTAAAATTGGTGTATGTGGCCTAGAAGGTTGGGTCTTCCTTTTAGGTGGGGGAGTAGTTTTTGTGCGGGCTTGTGAAGATGTAGCTAAATCCAATTTGACTAGAGGATGAGCTAGGCTTGATGTCGGCATGACTCCCAATGTGGTGATGGTGTTGGATGCGGGGAAGGTGTCGGTGTGGGCTGCTTTACAACATTATTTAGCCCATTCATCCATTATGACTCATCTGGGTAGCTTAACTACGACATGCATGTATCCATCCCACCTACACTTACACCCACCTCTACATCCGCTACTACCAAAGATTGCCTCAGCCCCTTCCACCTTACCACCTATTGTTTCTCAGCTTGACCCCACCTCATCGATATTTTCATACCTATGGCATCTATCGCACCCATGGTATTCATCGCCCTATGATGTCTACCATGCCTACATCCACCCCCTCAAGTACATGCTTTCCCATGTCTTCCACTACCCATATACCTATTGTATCCCAGCCACCTTTGGTGTCGGCAGCCCACACTCCCTTCCAAAACCTTGTTCTCTCCATCCCCCAGTCTCTTCCACCAATCGCTACTAGGGTCTTTACATCCACCCCACCTACGTATACCTATCACCAACAACCACCTATTTCATCTACTGCTTACTCTAGGTACTTTCCCTCAACCTCCATTCCCTCTCATATCCCTTCATCACAATTTTTGTATGTGGCACCACCACACACTGGGATGCCATCTATGTTATACCCACCTTATCTACCCCCTCATACCTCGGGGGTGCCCCGTCATCACAACCTACCAATGATCTCATCAAAATGATGATGGAAAAGATGCAAACATTAGAAGCCTCTATCTCTAGCTCACATAACTCTCTAACTTATGAGGAGATCTATAACGAGCCTATTCACTTTTTTATGCCAATTCGTCCATACCCTACACATTGGGAAATGCCAAAATTCAACCGATTCAACAAAGAAAGAAGATCCATAACAACATTTGCGGTCTTTTAAACATGTGTGTTATTTGATCACTCATGATGATGCATTGTTGCTACGAACCTTTCCAATGTCATTGATGGGATCCCATTTGATTGGTATAGCTCTCTACCTAGGCATTCCATATTCTCATTTAACTAGGTAGCTCAGGATTTTCTTGACCACTTTTCTATTAACATCATCAAGAAAGTCATTATGACTGACTTGTACGCCACACACCAATATGAAGATGAATCTATCACAGACTTTTTCACTCGATGGCAAAGCTTGATTAACAAACTCACATTCCAATTACCGCAGATGGAGTTAATAGATTTATTTACCTTTTAGACACATCTCACCAAATCTCCAGTCCAAACCTTCCACACCTTTGATGAGGCATTCACTATGGCCCGGAAGCTAGAAATTCATGCCATTGAAGAAAAGAAGATACAATTATGTAACAAAAACACTGCGTTTAAATCCAACGATACCTCTTCTTCTTCCAAATCCCAAAATACTTATTCTAAAACCAAAGGGTTTGCTAATGTGGTCATTTTGAAATCGACACCTCTCATCCATCTAACCAATCAAAACCTTTTTCTAACCTCTCCCCATCCAAACCTTTCAGTTTAAAAGGGAGCAATGAAAATATACTCCCATAGGAGAACCCTACTCTATCGTTTTGGAAAAAATCTTAAAATTCGGAGCTATTACCCTTCCACCCATCAAACCACATACTGGTTTTGACCCTTCTCATCCTATGCCTACATGGTACAATGAAAATGATTACTGTAATTACCATCGCGTTCAAGGTCACAATGATGGTAATTGTATCACTTTCAAAAACATCGTCCAAGAAATGTTAGATAAGGGAGATCTCGTCTTGGACAATCCTAATGCACTCGGCTAACCAAAACCTTCACATTTTCAGAAGCCTTTCCCAAATCATACCCTAACATCCAACTAAACCGATGAATCCTCAGCCAATGATGGTAATATCTATGAGGTTCATGTCATTTTTGACATCCTACCAGCTTCTTCCACACATTTCCTCCCACTTCATCTATCGAGGAAATTCTTGCATGAAATCCTTCATCCACGAAGGAGTCCCCTTCATTTTCTCCTCTACCCAAGGAGGATTCTACCATACATGCCAATATGATTGTCCCACTCACTTCCCTACCTAATGAGAAACCAACAATACTCTGCTCTCCTACCAACGGAAGAGTCTATTTTACCCTCTTCTTTATCAAAAGAAGACCCTATCTCATCAACCTTTCCTCCTCCCCAACATGCAAGAGACCCATCGGGCAAAGTGCCCCTTTCGGTCGAGATAAATCTCCAACCATCTTTCAAGGATCCTATTGATTTTCTCTCGTCTCTTTTACCAATAGAGTTGAAAACTAATCACTTCCCCTGTTCACAAGCACTGCACTGGATTTATTTATAGAAGTCACTATGAAATCAACATTGATTCCTTCCACTGCCACGCCATTCTCACGTTTGGCGGACCACTTAGACTATGTTGATCATTCCATGATTTGGGGATGCCTTCAAATGCCTGTTTCAACTCAAATGCAGATGTCATCTACTAATACTTCTACCATTTACCCTAAAGTGTTTGAGGTGACAAAATCCATCACACCTAAGGTAGTTATGGTGACATCTTCCACATCACCTTTACCTACACCTGCACCTCTACCATTACTTCGTAACCACTTGTGCCCAAGCCACTTACTCCTTCACCTGTACCCAAATCTACCCCTACCTTAGGGTCATGCCGACACCAAGTCTAGTTCATCCTCCTATTAAAATTGATCTAGCTACCACTTCCCAAGTCATCGCCAAGACTACTCCCCACCTAAGAGGAGAACCCAACCTCTCAGATCCCATATACCAACTTCACCTACTGCTCCTTTGTCACCTTCGCCACTACCATCTATACTAGGTCCGCACCCTTCAACCTTGGTCATGCAACCTCCTATTCAAGGAAGCAACAAATGCATCAGCCCACTTCCTCATCACAACTACCTCTCTCCCGAACTACCTACATGACCCCTGCCTTCATCGTTACCTAGGTCCTTTCCACCTCCCATAACAACACCCTTGCCAATGCCCTCATTATTACCTATGCCAATCCCTTCCATATTTCCTCCCACTACCATCTTTACCACACCTCCACTATCGCCTTGGTTAACCCATCCCCTTCCATTGTCTGTCTTCCCTTCTTCATCACACCCTTCATCTATGCCTTTACCCAAGAAGGCTCAACCCAAGTCCAATACTCCTCTACCTTCCAAAAGGGTAGGGAAGCCTACACTACCTCCCATAACCAGCTCATTAACTACACCTTTACCCAAGAAGGTGCAACCGAAAACAAAAACCACATCATCTACCAAATGAGAGGTCAAACTTACTCACACGCCCATTCCACCATCCAAAACTACTCTCATTTCACATTGTGATCCGTTGACAGGATCTTACGCCAACATCCTAGCTAACCTTTTGGAAACCTCTGTCATCACATTACCACCACTTAGACCTTATGACCCATTAAAACCTAAACTAGGAGGGTTTGATGATTCTAAAATTTGTGCCTACTATTTCACCTGATTCTTAGCATTTCTTAGAAAATGACAAAACAAATAAGGTAATGGGCATAGAAGGAATACCTATTATAAATGGTTGAAGGTTTTTGCACGCATACTGACTCCTCGATCTAGAGTTGATCGTGAGAACTTCCTTTTGGCTGGGAGGAACTACCTGAAAGACAAAACAAGACCACAAAATAGAAGTTAAATGATATATGACAGTGAACTACCTAAGCATGTGCTAGTTCTGGGAAGTGTGATACTCCCTAGATGGTTGTCAGTCCACTTGTTTAAAACAAATTAATGTAAATAATAGGTAAAGTCCTATTGTAATTAAAATGATTTAGGTATCTCATTCAAATACAACAAGTGAATCTAATAGTAACAGGCTAAGTTATAATCAGATTCAGAGAGGCAAGATGTCTATCACAGAGGTAGGGACTAGTCAAGGTATGGTTTTGGGTAATTTGGGTCAATTTGTAAGATGGTTGTTAGGTTTGTTCTAGGTCAAGGTATAAAACACAGAGACCGATGTCGGTCTCAAGGGTAACCGAATCCCAAGTAAGGGTGACCACCCCGGTCAATGAAAAGTATGACAGGGGGTCAAAAAGAGGTCTAAGGAGATTTGTCTAGTCGACAAGGAGCTGGATGAAGTACTTGTGAGGTGTAGGTAAGCTATCAGGTCAATGGGTAGATTAAACAAGGTTTTGGTGGGGCTAGGGTGAGTTATAGGAGAGTTGGAAAGGGGTGGTATGAGGTGAAGGCACTATAGGGTAACCGACGCCGGTTAAGGTTAACTAAGGCCGCCTTGGGGAGATTGGGAAGGTCACAAAACTAATTTTGGGCTTCCCCTTGTGATTGCACAAGAGATTGGGTTGGTTGGAGTGAGGTATCTAGTTGTTTGGACGGGAGTTGGTAAGGTTTTAGCAGGATGTGGGGGTGTAGGTATGAAAGGTGGTCTATGGATGGATTAGATAACAAAATACATGCAGAAGGAAAGAAATACAAAGTAGAAGGAAGTAAACCAAAAGAATGAAATGCTCTACTTACCTTGAAGCTGATCTGATATGCTTGTGGATGAGTAATGAAGGTGTTGGTATGAGACAGAATGATATGGAGGATCACCAAGTGTTGCAGAACTCTTGCATGGACTGCACTGGGCTCCTTCTTGCTTGGTTTGAATCAAATCTAGGTTGAGATGAGTGTAGATGAGTTACTGGATGAATGTTGGATGTCTGTGTGTGAGAGAATGTTCGTTCTTCTTGCTTGCTTGAATGTGTGATTGTTCATTCAGAATGTGCCAACCTCGAGAATGAGGTAGGAAGAGGGATTAATGGTAACCGATGAAGATGGTTACTGGGACCGGCTGACCAACATCGTCGTTAAGGTGGGCTTCCCTAGGCATGCTAAAAATAGGAGATCATGGCTATAACGGCTTGCCAGATCTCACTATTCATCCAGACAGGAGTGGGGTTACCATTATGTCGTAAGAATGAGGTGTAGGCATTCAATTTTAGGGTGTTAGTTAGGTTTTAGTTGGTTATGGAAACTTGCTAATAATAGGCTTAGGGTGAGGTGGCTAGGTGAGGTGGAGGGGTGGGTATTAAGTTAATTAAGATAATTAAATAATAGTTATAATGAGGATAAAGGATTAATTTAATTAATATAATTAAATTAATATTAGTGTGGGGTGAAAGGGGGCCATGGTTAGGTGAATTAGTTTGAGTCGATTAATTAACAAGGGGCTAAGGGGAGCATGACCTGATTTTGATGTCTACATTTTGCCCCTTTTTGTTGTGTGGCTTGTATTGGTAAGCGACGCTGACAAAAATAAGATGTGGTTGCCCCATGTGTGGGTGAAGGTGATCCCCCTCAAACCAGGAACGGATGAGGTGACAGAGCGAATCGGCGAGTGGTTTGATAAAAGTGGATGTGAAGAAGAATGGTGAAAAATGGGGTAATGGGGTAAAGGTCAAAGCGGAAAATACATAAATGGGTCAGGGGTTAAAGGTAGTGGCAAATCAAATGCACACGCACACGTATAAACTACGACACACGGGTTGAAGAGCTTACAAACTCTACATCATCTAAGGTCGATAGGGATATCTAAACAAGGTTGAAGTGATTCTAGTATCCAGGTATAGGATAGGGTCAGGAAACACAACGTGGGTCAGGTGTAGGAATGTTTAGGTATGTTCCGGTACACCAAGGTTGGGTCAGGATATACATCACGGCAATAGGCAAAAGTAAGGTCACGAGGTCAAACAACACGGGTAATGGTGTCGCAAGGTATAGCGAGCACATTGGTTCAAAGGTCACAAACAAGTTTTCAAGTCCAGGTATATAGGTCACAACATGGGTAAGGCCGAGGTATGGTTAAAATAATGAGGCCCCAGATGATGATGAGGTGATGTTGAAAAGGTTGAGGGCAAGAGGAGAAGGTAAAGTGTTCAAGTAAGGTGTGGGGAGGTTGAAAGGTAGTTGGGCAAGAAAATTAGGTATAAATGCAAGGAAGAGGGTTATGTAAGGTAACCGACGTTAGTTGGTTTAGTAACCGATGTCGGTTTATGGGAGGCGACGGTGGTCAGGGTCTTAGGGACCCGACCATCATGGTCAAGGGGAAACCATCAAACAAGTCAAAAAACCCGTGTGTTTATAATTCATTTGTTATTTACAAAAGAGAAAAATGACAAGAGAGAAAGAGAAAGAAAGAGAAAAAGAGTAAGAAGAGAAATGAGTACTTTGGAGAGCTGAGTTGGCGAGCCACGTAGGTGGTGATTGGTGATTGAGAGGTGGGGCCATGAGATCGGAGCGAGGTTATGATTGGTTGGAGATTCGGCGTGCATTCACCGATGATGGAGCTAGGAGAGGGATCGGGAGGACCGGCATGAGGGCTTGAGGTGCCACCACATGACGAAGGCGTAGGATGAGGTAGGATCCTAACCCTAAACCCTAAACACTAAACCCTTACTATTGTTTTGTTTTGTAAGTGTTGCTTACATAATCTCGGAAAAGGGACCTCAAGCCGATGTAGTTCTCCCATAAGCTAGGGAAGAATATGAGAAGGTAGAAGAATAGGTTGGTAGGTTGTAGGTATGTTGGGTTCTAGGTCAAGGGTATGATTAGGTTAAGGTCATTTAGGTTTGGGTGAATTAAAGGAAAATAGGTATGATTGATTTTAGGTCAATTGTGGTGAAAGAAGAAACCCAAAAGATAAGCGTCGAGGGTCTAGTCCTATATAGGATAATCAAAAGGTAATGAAGAAGTGAAAAGATAAGAGGAGCAAGAAAGCCACCTGATTGGCAAGGATCATAACGGGTGAACCATATCTTAGATAGGCTGGTGAACGTAAGACCCTAAAGACTTTGCATGATTGATTATTCTAAAGGTGAAGAATAGTCACATGATCACCAAATGTCATAGTTTCAAGTAGTCCCTTGAGGTAGTATGAAATGGAGAGACAAAGGGAAGGAGGTGAAGGTGATTAGGTCATATGGTAGGATGTAGAATGCCTTTGGGCAAGAGATCCAAGATCATAATAGGTGAGTCCATGATGAAAAAAATTTTTTTCTTTTTATTTTTCTTTTTGACTTTTTTTTATAGACTGATCGATGCGGGAAGTCTATACGGGATGAATATATGTCTCCTTGAGGTCTTCACAAAGCTGATCGATGCGGGAAGCTTCTAAATATTTTTATTTTGAGAGAATAGTCCTCTTTGTGGGATGGACTATAGATAGTGTTGTGAGATGTTTATAGTTGTCCTTCGAGGGAACAATCTATTTATAGTGGCAAATTTAGAATGAAAGATGTCCTTTTGAGGGAGTCATCTTTGTATTGGAAGTTTGACTCAAGGAGTTGATCCCTTTATTTTTAGAAATTATTTTGGGCTTTTAAGTCATGGACAAGACTATAGTGAAGCATTTGGTTCTTGTTTAGAAGGCAAGGGTGAATGACCATGGGATCTCATCTAAAGAAGATGAAAAGTATCCATGAGAATCATGCCATGTGCAGAGCCATGGTACACATATTTAAGATAAGGCAAAAAGGTGACGGGTAATCACATGATTCTTGTTTAGTCATTGGAGATGAAGTGTGAAAAGAGAAGGGTAAATGGCACTCAAGGGACAAGCATGAAATAGATAAATAGTGATGTAGGACTAGAAGTCAATAGTAGAATGGTCAAGATGCAAGGCATTGAGGGGCTCAGGTTCGGCTTACCATCAAGTGAAGACAAGCGATAAGCACCTGATCCATAGTTATGGGTCACGATGTATGGTCCAAGCCAATTAGGAGCAAACTTTCCCCATTTTTTTTTCTCTTCTTTGGTTACGTGTTGATTTTCCTTGAGGATGAGATCACCAACCTTGAAGGTTCATTCATGGACATGTTTTTCATAGGCACATGCTTGATGCATTTTTGATAGACTTGGAGGTGGTCGAGAGCATTAAGATGACGTTTGTCCAATAACTCAAGTTGTGCTAAATGGTCTTGGTGAAAGTCATCATCATTGAGCATGTCTTGAAGGGAGATACAAAGAGATGGGATCTAGACTTCAAGAGGCAAAACAACCTCTATACCATAGACCAGAGAAAAGGGAGTGGCAGTAGTGGAAGTGTGAATACTAGTACGGTATGCCCATAGGGTGAAAGGAATGTGCGTATGCCAATCCTTCCCAGTATCGTTAACCACTTTCATGAGAATTTTGTTCAGGGTTTTATTGGTGGATTCTTGCTTTGGCCATTGGTTTGTGGGTAATATGGTGAAGAGAAACTTAGTTGAATACTCGAAGGCATCACAAAGTTTCTGTAAGGTTTTGTTTTTGAATTGTTTTCCATTATCAGTGATGAGGCGATGTGGAACACCAAAGTGAAAAATAATGTGATGATTGATGAACTCACATATTTTCTCAGCTTTCGTGGAGATGAGGGGTATGGCTTCAACCCATTTGGTGTAGTATTCGGTAGTGGTGATGATCCATTGATGTCTTGGGAAGAGTGGGGATTGATCTCTCCGAACAAGATCCAAACCCCATTGAGAGAAGGGCCAAAGGTCACGAGTGACCTGTAAGGCATGACTAGGTGTGTGATGAAGATTGGCATGTTGTTGGCATTTTACACAACACTTAACGTAGTCACAACAATCATGGTTAAGGGTCAACCAATAATAGCCTAGGCGAAGAATGTGTTTAGCAATAACAAGGCCACTGAAGTGACCTCCACATATGCCATCATGAACTTCTTTAATGGTATAGGGAATTTCAGAGCTCGTAAGGCATCGTAAGAGAATACCATCAAAGCCACTTATAGAGGAGGCCACCCATGACATAAACGAGAGGCCCATTTGAGAAAGGCTCATTGTCCATTACGTGTGAGGTCAGGAGGTAAGATAGAAAGGGAAAGGTAGTCCACAAGCTACTTATACCAAAGGTCTTGTGTGTTTAGTGAGGCGGTTCGGATGAGGTTAACACTACAAGGTGCATAAGAAGGTCTCTGTAGGCATTTCACAGTGACAAAGATGTCTAATCCATAGGTGAAGTAGGTATCTGGGAAGCGAGGCAGGCCATGGTGTCCACAAATTTATTGGTGGATCGTGGAATAGTTTGAAGTTTATAGCGGTCAAAGGTAGTCAAAAGTATGCCCACGTAACGTTTATACTCTTGAAGTGTTTCATTACGACACTAATATACACCATTGACTTGGTTCACTACCAATTGAGAATCACCAAAGATATTAATGGACTTAACATCTAAGGCATAAGCTGTGAGGAGACCCAATACGAGCGCTTCATATTCGGTGATATTGTTAGTGCACTCAAAGTCGAGTTTGAATGATAAAGGCATGGGTTCACCATCAAGAGGAATAAGGATAACACCTGCACCACCCCCACGCTGACATTTGGAACCATCAAAGAATAAGGTCATCTGGTAAGGGTCATCATCCAAAGAGAGGGTAGTAATGGATTCATCAAGGAAATCAAAGTTTGAAGATTGATTCCCGAAAGAGGCGCATCAACGAGCTGGTCAGCAATGGCCTAGCCCTTGATAGATTTCTGATGAATGAATTCAAGGTCTAAATCAGCTAGAAGCATGAGCCAATGTGCAACACATTGATTTTGATAAGGTTTGGCATACATGAAGTGTAAGGGGTCAGTGTTGGTCACAACATAGGTTTTGTGGTTGAGTAGGTAATGGAAAAGTTTGGTGGCAACAAAAACTAAGGCTAAGCAAAGTTTTTCAGGATGGGTGTATCGGGTCTCGTAGTCCAGAAGAGTATGGCTTATGTAATAAACCACCTGCTTCCCTATGTTGTTCATCATGATGAGCGAGCATGGCCCCTAAGGAGTGATCGGTAGCAGAGATGTATAGGTAGAAGGGTTGGTCATCTTTAGGTGGAATGAGTATGGGTGGTTGGAGAAGGTATTGTTTTAAGGCCTCAAAAGCTTTATGGCATTCATCATCCCATTTGAAGGAGACATCCTTTTTAAGGAGGTGATGAAATGGTTGACAAATGGTCGATAGTTGGGAAATAAATCGGTGGATAGATTGCAACTTGCCTTGCAAACTATGAAGTTGGTGAAGGTTAGTGGGTGGAGGCATTTTGAGAATGGCCTTGACTTTAGTAGGGTCAACCTCTATACCACGTAAGGAAATGATAAATCCCAGAGCTTTCCCGAGAGAACCACGAAGACACATTTCTTGGGTTGAAGGTGAACACAATACTTGATAGGCGATCAAAGATGGTTTTCAAGACTGTAAGATGTTCGGATCGATGTTTAGATTTTGCGAGGAGATCGTCTACGTAATCTTCCAATATGTGGTGCATGATGTCATGGAAGATGTAAGTCATAGCCCGCTTGATACATGGCACCAGCATTTTTAAGGCCAAAAGGCATGACTCGATAGCAAAAGGTCCCCCAAGGGGTGATGAATGTGGTTTTGTGTTGATCTTCTAGGGGCGAGCAAGATTTGGTTATAACCGAGAAGCCATCCATAAGTGATAGCATCTCATGGCCAGTGGTAAGATCAACTAACTGATCAATACCAGAAGAGGAAAGTCATCTTTTGGGCAAGCTAGGTTGAGGTCATGGAAGTCCATACAAATACAAAGTCCCCCATCGCCTTAGTGATAGGGACGATGTTAGAAATCCATTGGGGATAATCAATAGGTAGGATGAAAGAAACAGAAAAGAAGGCATTGAAGTTCTTCTTTGACCAGAAGAGCAATGCGAGGGTGCATTTTCCTCAACTTTTGTTTTACGGGTTTGGCATCGGGAATGGTTATGATATTATGCACCACTATGGTGGGATCAATACCAGGCATATCAACATAGGACCAAGTGAAAGCATGGTTGTGATTTTTAAGAAAAGAAGTGATGGCTTCTTGTTCAACAACATCTAGAGATTGGCCAATCTTTAGAATGTGGGGGTCATCCTGAGTGTGGATGTTGACTTTGATAGTCGATTCATTCAACATTGTTTACATCTCAAAAGGTAACGACCGGTGAATGTAAGAGTCTTCAACACCAAGGTAGGTGAGTATAGACTCATCATCCTGACATTGAATGACATTAATAGAAGGAGTATCATCCTCACCATGTCAGGATACAAGAAAGGAAGAGAAGAGGGAGCCTCACCATCACGTTGATAAGTCAAAGGTCCCAAGGAAATGGTGTTTATGAAAAAAAAAAGTTAGGAGGGATAGATTCGGGATCCATCGACTCCATTGGTGAAGGTGGTGAAGGTGGTGGAGAAGGTGAAGAAGGTGGAGAGGGGATCAACATCTTCAATGAGTTCAATGTGGGCCTTCTTGGTAGGTAGTTTGGTAAAACCAATTCCACTACGATCATTGTGTTTGCGGTGGTACATGAAATAACAGTGTGATGACCTTGCTCATAAAATCCAAAGCCAAAACCTTTCCATGCACATCGGTGTAGGAAAGTGTGGGTGAAGCGGTGGTTGGTGAGCAATTAAGGTCAACCAAAAGGGTCGGGTTTGTGATGGTGGTTCGGGTGTGTAAGTGGAAGTATCAAGTCCCCCATAGGTGAGATGGGTGTGAAGGTGGGGAGGACCATAAAGGAGATGCTCACCTATGTGGTGATCATAGTGAGGATGTTGGTGAAGGTTTCCATACTCTTGTGGAGTAAGGAATGTATTGACATTATATAGGCGATACTCCCCCATAGTGAGGCATTGAAAAACACCTTCCAAGGGATCAATGGTCGATATGTTGGTAGCGGAATGGAGGAAGTGTTAGAGGTTGGATCGGAAGAGGTATCGGTTGGTTGGGAAGTAGATGGGTGACTGGTGGAAGCTACTAGCAGTGGTAGGAATAGAAGAGTTAGGTGAGGGTGAGGTATGCAGCGACATTTGGTGGATGGGGTTGTGGGTGAAGAAGAAGTGGGCAGGAGGTAGACACCTTAATAGGTACAAGAACGTCATTAGGTCGGTAAAGCATGTTACAGGTTTTGAAAGGTGATGGGTCAACGGGAATGGTATAGGTACATCCTTCATGTTCAAACTTCACACAACATGCAAAGTGGAAGGAACACACCCATGACATGAATCCAGGGTCTACCAAGCAACAAGTTGTATTGAAACTCCCCTTCCAAGATGTAAAATAACTCTAGAATAGTGCGGGGACCCACACGAACATGGAGGATGATAGTGCCAAGTGTAGAAGTGATAGCATCATTAAATGAACACAACATGATGGGATGTTTATGCATGTAATTGTCAGGGTATGCATGCATTTGGTCGAATGCGTGAGAGGAGATGATGTTAATGCTAGTGCCCCCATCGATCATAACACATCATACATGTATATTATCGATATGGATGGAGATGAAAAGAGCAGGATCTCGGGTCATCGGTTTGGTGTGGTGTAATCTCTTCATCTGAGAAACTAAGGGAAACTTGGTGAGTAGGTGGAGGTGTAGAGGTAGGTGGTAATTTGGTGAGAGAGGTGACATGATGAGGTGTGATAATGGAGGCTACGGGTGTGGGATCATTGGGTAAAACCTCAATAGATTGAAGGACCTCCATGAGGGCTTGACGATGTGACTCTGAGGTTTGGATGAGATCATATAGGACATTTTGAGAGAGGATTGGTGTAATTGTTTGAGCATCGTGCGTGTGTGACCCCATCGGAAATAGGATATGTGGGACCACGGATAGTGACTTTAGGTGTGGGTGCAACTGGTATGTTGGGTACATGGGTTAGTTGGTGGGTCGGTTACCTTGTCTTTCCCTTTGTCTTTCTAAGTGTGGGTGGCAATGTGAACCATGTTGATTTGAGGTGAAGAGGTAGATGGAGAAGGTTTTCCATGAAAGGTATAATGACAAGAAGGACAAAAACCAAGAGGTGGGTAAGAGCCTTCTGAGATGAGTTGGGCACACCGACATTTAGGAGGGGGCTTAGCAATCTCTCTGATATGACCATGTTGATTTCAAATTTTGGGGTGGATAAAAGGTTGTGGGGGTGAAGATGGGGGTTGTGGTGTAGGTGTCGGGAAGGAGGATGTGGGGAAACTGGTGGAGGTGAAATAGGTTCATCGTCAGGAGGTCATCATCATCAAAATTTGGGTCAGAAGGACATAATTGGATGAAGGCTGCCTTTAAACCCTTATAGTTTTGACATCATGTCCTGGTACACGATGGTAAGTGCAAATTTTAGTATCGTCAAACCCTTCTGGTTTAGGTTTGAGAGGGTCGTAAGGTCTAAGAGGTGGTAGTGTGATAGCAGAGATTTCCAGGAGGTTAGCAAGGATAGTGGCGTATGATCCTACCAGTGGATCACAATGTGAAGTAAATGTGGGTTTGGATGGAAGAATGGGTAGTGAGAGGTGTTGTGATGGTCAATTTGAAGAGGTGAATGGAAGACACCAGGGTGTGACTCTTAGGTTTGGGTTGCACTTTCTTAGGTGGAGGTGCGGTGGTGGAAACAACAATAAGGAGTAGTAGGTTTAACCACTTCTTTGGATACTAATGGGTTTTTTAATTTTTGTTGTCTTTTCTTAGGTAGAGGTGCAGATGGAGCACGTGATGTGGATGGAAAGGCAGATGGTGGGAGAGGATGAGTGACCCATGGGGATAATTGAGGTGTAATGGTAGGTGTTAGTCGAGGTCGAGAAGGAGGTACACAGGTAGAGGGGAGGAAAATGTCATGGGTAGTGAAGGAGGTATGGAAGGTAATGGTGGTATAGGAGGTAAAGAGGTTATAGGTGGTGATGAGGGATGTGAGGTTCACTTAGGATAGTAGATGGGGCTATGGTAAAGGAGTTGGGAGAGTTTTAGGTTTACTATTGGAGGGTAGTTGTTTGGTTAGGGTTGAGGGGTGAGGTCCTAGGATGGATGGTAGAGGTGAAGATGACAAAGGTGTGATAGGTGAGGTGGTGTACGTGGCTTAGAAGGTTGGGTTTTTTTTTAGGTTTGGGGATAGGTTCAGTGGGTATTCGGGAAGATGTGGCCAAGTCTAGCTTGACAGGAGGATGGGTAGGGTTTGATGTCGGTGTGACCCCTAGGGTGCTAGTGGGTTTAGATATAATAGATGATGTTGGAACACGTCGGCTAGTAAGTAGAGGGTCGGGTGTAGATGAGGATGATGCAACAGAAGATGTATCAAGAGTTATGGTCATGTGTGGTTTGGGTGGTTGAAACACCTTTGGGTAGATAGTAGAAGTATCGGTGAGGGATGATTGCATTTGGGTCGAGACCGGGAGTAAAAGATGTCCCCAAAGTGAGGCCTATCAACATAATCTAGGTGATCGGCCAAATGTGAAAATGGTACTATTACGTAGATGAGGTAGATGTGGATCGAGTGGTGATTCCCATGAAATGTGTCTGAGATACAAGGAAATCACTAGCTTCGGCCTCTATGGGTAAGAGAGCCAAAAGTAGGTCAGCAGGATCTTGGGTGGCTAGATGGAGAATGGTCACCTAGTGGTAACGACATTTCTACTAGATCTTGATAGGTGAGGGAGATGATGGGTGCTCCTCTGTGGGTGGAGGAGGTATGATTGGTGATGGCTCACTAGGTGGAGAAGCTAAAGGTGAAATGGTCTCAGTGCTAATAAGAGGCTCCTCCATGCAAGTGAGGAGGAGATGAAGGGCTGTTCCTCTATGGGTGGAGGAATAGATGAAGTAGGTTCCTGTGTAGGTAGAGGACTTTGGGCTAGGATTTCCTCGATGGAGGGAACAGAGATAAATGAGAAGCAACTAGTATGTCAGTGAAAATAGCATGGACCTCACGTGTATTACTATCATTATTTGAGGCATCACCAGTTTGGTCAGAGATGGGAATGATTAGGAAATGGTTTCTTGAAAATGTGGAGGTTTTGGTTGGCAGGTGCATTCAGGTTATCCAGACTAACTCACCACTCTCGAGCATTCCTTGAACAATGTTTTTGAAAGTGATGCAATTGTTATCACTATGACCTTTTACATGATGATAGTTACAGAAGTCATTCTCTTTGTACCACGCAGGTATGGGGTGAGAGGATCAAAACCAATGTGTGGTTTTATAGGAGGAAGGGTGATAACACCAATTTAATAAGATTTTCTAAAATGGATGAATATGGCTCCCCAATTGGGGTGTATTTTCTTTGTTCATGTTTGAATTGAAAAGTTTAGACCGGGAAAAATTAGATGATGGTTTAGCATGATTGGATGGATGGGTAGGGCCGGCCTTAAGTACCACCACGTTGGCGGTTCCCTTGGCTTTGGAGTAGCTATTTGAGGTTTCAAGGAAGAAGAAGTATCATTTGACTTGAATGAAGTGTTCTTGTTTCGTAATTGGATTTTCTTTTCTTCGATGGCGCGAATCTCTAGTTTTCATGCCATAGTGAATGCCTCATCGAATGTTCAGAAAGTCTGCACCTGTAAGGTAGGTGAAATATGTCTAGCACAAGCCCATGTGAAGAGCTCTATGAGTTCAGTTTGTGGTAATTGGAAAGTGAGTTGATTGATTAGGCTACGCCAATGAGCGACAAAATCTGCGATAGATTCATCGTCATATTGATGCATGTAGAGTAGAGGTCAGTCATGGTAACCTTCTTAACGACGTTAATCGAGAAGTGATCCAAGAAGGCTTGGGCTATTTGATTGAATGAGAAGATAGAATGTCTAGGTAATCCACTATACCAGTCCAATGCAGGGCCGGTTAGGGACATGGGAAAGGTTCTCGAAGCAAAGTGTCATCATGGGCAATAAGATAGCACCCATGTTTGAAAGACCACAAATGTTGTTGCGGGTCCTCTTTACTATTGAAGTGGTTAAATTTTGGCATCTCCCAATGTACGGATATGGATGAATGGGAATGGATGGGTGAATGGGCTCATTACAAATTTCATCATAGGTGAGAGAATTACGTGAGCTGAAAAACCGATGCCTCTAGTGTCTGCATCTTGTCCATCATTAGCTTGATGAAGTCATTGTTAGGTTGTGAAGATTGGGTACCTCCTGTAGTGAAAGGAGGTTGTTGTTGAACATATGAAGAGTATGACATTCCAGTGTATGGTGATGTCGAATAAGGAGGTGGGAATTGAGGAATAGACATAGGGGGTATATACCCGAATGAATGATAGATGAAATGGGAGGTGGTTGGTAGTAGGTATATGAAGGTGGGATGGTCATAGTGACTCTAGTAGAGATAGGAGGTAGAGATTATGGAATAGAGAGGACAATGTTTTGGTAAGGGGTAGTGGTCACCGACACCAGGGGTGGTTGTGTTGTGACTTGGTATGTATGAGACAATAGGTGTGGATGAGGCTATGTTCTGGTGGTCGATGAAAGGTATGGTGGAGACTTGTGGGGTAACATAATGTGGTAGATGTGGTGGTCAAAGCTAGAAAGGGGCCTAGCTATGAAATGACTAGGGGATAAGATAGGTGAGGGCAATGTAGAACTAGAAGGGGTGATGCGAGAGTAGTGGACATAAGGGCCGGAGGGATAGGGATACGGGCATGTCGTATATCAACTGACCCGAGGCATCTCGAGTGGATGAATGGGTGAGGTAGAATTGTAAGGCTGTTGGGTTCTAATCAAGGAGTCATGTAAACTCCTCATCACCTGTGGAATAGTGATAGGTTGATTGGGATCCATGGGTGATGAAATGGAAGGTGGTGAAGGGCTAGGTGGGAGTGGTTGATGACTAGCATGGAATACAAGAGTGCTTTTCTGACTATGAGTCAACACCATGTGGACAAGAACTGATCTGGTAAGACTATATTCTATTTTGAATGACACAGAATCACAACAGAAGTAGGAAAATAGGAAATGGTAAGTGAATTAGGTCAATAGGTGAGTTGTAAAACAACACAGGCTGACCAATGACGCTAGGTTAGGTAAACTTATGATGGTTAAAAATGCCGATCATTTAGGGTAAAACCAATGTCGATTCTTATGAGAAAAAACAATTTTCAAATGAGGTCACAAACTGACAATTTCCAGACAAGATGAGATAGGGGGTGGATGTTTATCAGAACCAATGAAGGTATGGAAAGTGATAAGAACTTTTAACAACAAAGAAGATGAAATAGGTGTCCTTTTGGGCAGTTATCCAAAAATACTGTAAACCGACATCGGTTGGGTTAAACCGATGCGGTTAGAGGGTAACCGATGCGATGATGGTCATTGGACCACACCGATTCTTGTGAAATTGAAATAGAGATGAAGAAAAATGGTTGTGATTTAAAATCAAGTGTAGAATCAAACCCAGAAGTCTGAGAATGATGTAGATAAGGTCCAGAACACTCAGATGAAGTCAGAATACACCGACTATGATGAGGAGTGTGCAAGGAGAAATGAAAAGATGAAGAACGTAAATCTCACACCTCAAAATGCAAATCAAATAGAAACACTAAGAAAGATATGATCCTAAGAGTGCCTATTCTATTACGTTTGTTCAACTTATGCTATTTTTGGGACTAACTGTATGAACAGAACAATAGAGTTTTTTGGTGAGGAAGGCTTCCTACGAAGAAGGAGATCTAAAGGTGAGGTTTCAGGAATGTTATGGTGGGGGGGGCCATCCTTTTGATGGGGTACTCGACAGAAGAAATGAGCTGGGGAGTACCTGACAATCCTCTTATCAGTGTGATCGTTGGCAGGCTTTCCCAGGAAGGAAATTGTTTCAGAAAGATGTGTTAATTAAAAATTTTGTGCAGTTTGGATAAGACTCAGAAGAAGAGAGAAAGTTCTTTCTATGATTCATTTGTCAACCATCAGCTGGGCATGACTTCCAGCGTATAGGTTGCCCTCAATTAATGTGCACTAATGCAATAAAGTAATGAAATGTGGTTAATTTTAAGCCCAAATCAAAATGTGATATTCGATGACACAAAGAGGTGAACAGAAGAGGGATGCTCTTTCACTAAAATGCAGAAAGTGAGAAGAAAGGATTCTTTTTAAGTACACCAAAAGAAATATGTCCTTTAGAGAAAATAGAAAGAAAAGAAGATTACCAAAGAGAAAAATTTAATGTGTATGCTTTTGGAAGGGAAACAAACACACAACTTTTCCTAAGAATGAAGAAAATGCAAGGAACCCCGAATGGGTCCCACCGGTGTGCCAAAATGTTTCACCTGATTCTTAGCATTTCTTAGAAAATGACAAAATAGATAAGGTAATGGGCGTAGGAGGAATACCTGTTATAAATGGTTGAAGGTTGTTGCACGTGCGTATTGACTCTCCTCGATCCAGAGCTGATCCTGAGAACTTCCTTTTGGCTAGGGGAGGAACTACCTAAAAGACAAAAAAAGACCACAAAATAGAAGTTAAATGATATATGACAGTGGACTTCCTAGCATGTGCTAGTTCCGGGAAGTGTGATACTCCTGGATGGCTGTCAGTCCATTGTTTAAAACAAATTAATGTAAATAAAGTAAAAGTCCTATTGTAATTAAAATGATTTAGGTATCTCATTCAAATACAACAAGTGAATCTAATAGTAATAGGCTAAGTTATAATCAGATCCAAGAGGCAAGATGTCTACATCATAGAAAGGCGGGGAGGATCGGTCAAGGTATGGTTCTGGGTAGTTTGGGTCAATTTGTAAGATGGTTGTTAGGTCTATTCTAGGTCAAGGAATAAAACATAGACCGATGTCGGTCTGAGGGTAACCGATGTCGGTTAAGGGTGATTGATGCTAGTCACTACGACAAGATGACAGAGAGTCAAAACAGAGGTCTAAGGAGATTTTTCTAGTTGGGGAGCCGATGAAGTACTTGTGAGGTCTAGGTGAGTAAGCTATCGTGTCAATGGGTAGGTAGTAGGGTTTTGGTGGGGTAGGGTGAGTTATAGTTATAGGTTAAGGTGGAAAGGGGTGGTATGAGGTCAAGGCACTATAGGGTAACTAACACCGGTTAAGGTTAACCAAAGTTGGTTACTGTGGGATATTGGGAAGGATACATAACTAGTTTTGGGCTTCCTTTTTGATTGCACAAGGGATTGGGTTGGTTGGAGTGAGGTATCTTGGTTGTTTGGATGGGATTTGTAAGGTTTTAGCAGGGATGTGGGGGTGTAGGTATGAAAAGTGGTCTATGGGAGGATTAGATAGCAAAATGCATGCGATGGAAAGAAATGCAATGCAGAAGGAAGTAAACCAGAAGAGTGAAATGTTCTACTTACCTTGAAATTGTGAGGTCTACTATGGCTGTGAATGAGGAATGGAGGTGTTGGTATGAGACTGAATGGTATGGAGGATCACCAAGTGTTGCAGAGATCTTGCATGGACTACCTGGGCTCCTTCTTGCTTGGTTCAATCAAATCTGGGGATAGGATGTGTGTCAGATGGCTGATGGATGAATGTTGGATGTCCGTGTGAGAGAATGTTTTCTACTTTGCTTGCATGCGTGTTTGTGAGTTCAGAATGTGCCAACCTTGAGAATGAGGTAGGAAGAGGATTAATGGTAACCGATGGCGGTTACGGGCTGACCGGCAATTTTAGGGGTGACCGCATCGGTTAAGGTGGGATTCCTAGGCATGCTAAAAATAGGAGATCATGGCTATAATGGCTGCCAGATCTCACTATTCATCCGACAGAGGGGGAGTTACCATTGTTGTGTCGCGAGAATGAGGTGTAGGCATTCATTTTTAGGGTGTTAGTTAGGTTTTAGTTGTTATGGAAACATACTAATAATAGGCTTAGGGTGAGGTGGCTAGGTGAGGTGGCTAGGTGAGGTGGAGGGGTGGGTATTAAGTTAATTAGGATAATTAAATAATAGTTATAATGAGGATAAAGGATTAATTTAATTAAATAATTAAATTAATATTAGTGTGGGGTGAAAGGGGGCCATGGTTAGGTGAATTAGTTTGAGTGACCTGATTTTGATTAATTAACAAGGGGCTAAGGGGAGTGTGACCTCTTGATTTTGATGTCTACACCTATTACCTCCATCATCACCCCTCACCACGTGGCTTCTCTCACCACTTCACCTCCTCCATCTACCCCCTCTGTTACTCACCAAGTGGTCACTCTCAGTTTCTCGAATGATGAAATTGTACTTCTAAGCGGATGATCCGAACCCTGCCCTTTTCATCTCCGTGTATATTGAGAATACACGTGTCCGTCGTGTTATGATTGATGGGGGTGCTAGTATCAACATCATTTCTTCCCATGCATATCAATGGATATGCATACCCTCCAATCAGATACACACAACCCGCGTTATATGCTACATTCATTTAACGATGCCATAACTTCCACCCTCAAAACTATCATTCTCCACATCTGTGGGCCCCCAGACTATTCCTAAATTATTCTATGTATTGGAGGGGGAATTCCAATATAATTTTTGCTTGGCTGACCTTGGATTTGCACCATGGGTTGTGTTCCTTCCACCTTACATCAATGTCTAAAATTTGAACATGAAGGGCACAACTACACCATTCTAGTCGATCCTTCACCGTTTAAAACCTGTAACATGCTCTACTACCTAATGATGTCCTTATACCAGTTAAGGCCCCTATCACAGACACCGTTGTCCCATCCACCACCGCGATGCCGCTTCTTCACCTTTACCTCATCCATCCCTTCTACCACTACATCTCCCACAATCACCCCCACTATGCCTATCTATCGATGCGGCTTCTACCATGGGTCCATCAACCAATCCCTCTCTCGGCACTCAACAATGGATGTTTCTCCTTCCCATGTTTTAGGTGATTCTATTATCCCCACCACCCAAATTCCAACTTCGGATCCCTTAGTAGACATTTTCCAACACCTTACTTTGGGGGAATATCACCTCTATAACGTAAACAATTTCCTTACTCCTCAAGAGTATGGAAGCCTCCATCAACACCCACATTACAACCAATGAGTAGGTGAGGCCTTTCCATATGGTCTACCTCATCTTCTTACTAATTTTACATATGGGGGACTCGATGCTTCTTCACATATGCCTAAAACAACTACCCAAACTCGCCCATTTTCATCCAATTTTCGGTACCTAACTAATCATTGCTTTGCCCACACATTCTTCCATCAATTTGCATGGAAAGGTTTTGGGTTTGGTCTCTATGAACAAGGGTGTCACACCGTCATTTCTTGCACTACCCATAAATACAAAGATCGTCATGGTCAGGATTTTTGGAAGATTCCTCTTCTAAGAAAGCCCGTGTCATCCTCATAGAGGAAGAGACACCTTCTCCACCTCATTTACCTATGCCACCAACTTCACCTACAGAGTCTATGGATCTAAAATCCATTCCTCCAAACTTTTTTTTTCATAAACATTGTTTCCTTGGGACCTTTGACCTATCAACGCGATGACGAGGCTCCCACTTCTATTCCCTTCCTCTATCCTGACCTGATCGATGACGATACTCCTTCTATAAACATTGTTCAATGTCAGGATGATGATTCCATTCTCACTTATTTAGGTGTGGAGGACTCTTACATCCACCAGTCATTACCTTCTAAGATGCAAACCATGTTGAATGAATCAACCATAGAGATCAACATTCACACTCAGGATGACCCTCACATTCTAAAGATAGGCCAATCTTTAGATTCCACTAAGCAGGAAGCTTTTACTTCTTTCCTCCAAGACTATAGCAATTCTTTTTCTTGGTCTTATGCCGATATGCCCAGTATTGACCCAAATATTGTGGTTCACAATATCGTAACTATTCCTGACGCCAAACCCATAAAATAGAAATTGTGAAAAATGCATCCACGCATTGCCCTTCTTGTAAAAGAACTCCAATGCCTCCTTTCTGTTTCTTTTATTCTACCCATTGATTATCCCCAATGGATTTCCAACATCATTCCTATCACTAAAGCGACAAGGGGATTCCACATATGCATGGATTGTTGTGACCTCAACATAGAATGCACTAAAGACAATTTTCCTCTACCGAGCATTAACCAACTCATTAATCTCACTGCTGGTTACGAGATGTTATCACTCATGGATGGTTTCTCGGGTTATAACCAAATATTACTTACACTAGAAGACCAACACAAACTATCTTTATCACCCCTTGGGGACCTTCATTATAACGTTATGCCTTTCGGCCTTAAGAATGTTGGTGCTACCTACCAGCGGGCTATGACCTATATCTTCCATGACATTATGCATAACATATTGGAAGATTACGTAGATGACCTTCTTGCTAAATCTAAATGTTGGGCTGACCATCTCACGGTCCTTAAAGTCATCTTTGACCATCTACTCAAATATTGTGTTTGTCTTCAACCAAAGAAGTGTGTTTTCATTGTTCTCTCGGGTAAGCTCCTTGGTTTCATCATCTCTTTGTGTGGCATTGAGGTCAACCCTACTAAAATCAAGGCAATTCTCGAGATGCCTCCACCTACTAACTCTGCGCCAACTTCATAGTTTGCAAGGAAAGTTGCAATCTATTCATCGTTTTATTTCCCAACTCTCTGACCGCTATCAACCTTTTCATCACCTCCTTAAAAAGGATGTTTCCTTCAAATGGGATGATGAATGCCATAAATCTTTTGAAGCATTAAAAGGATACCTCCTAAAGATGACACTCCCTTTTACCTCTATATTTCTACCACAGACCATTCATTGGGGCCATGCTTGCTCATCGTGACGAACAACATAGAGAGAAAGTGGTTTATTATATAAGTCGTACACTTCTAGATTATGAGACTAGATAAACTCACACTAAAAATCTTTGCTTGGCCCTAGTCTTTGTTGCTACCAAATTTCACCATTATCTACTTAACCATAAATTCTTTTTTTCACCAACACCGGCCCTTACATTATATGTATGCTAAACCCTACCAACATCAACGTGCTACACGTTGGCTTATGCTCCTTGCAGACCTCAATCTTGAATTCATCCATCAAAAATTATTCAAAGGACAAACCATTGTCGACCAACTTGCAGACGCACCTCTTTCCAAACCAATCTTCAAACTTTGATTTTCCAGATGAATCCATCACTACCCTTTCCCTTGAGATACAATTTATCAAATGACCTTATTCTTCGATGGTTCCAAATGTTAGCATGGGGGTGGTGCAGATTCATCCTCATTCCTCTAGATGGTGAGCCTATGCCCTTATCTTTCAAACTAGATTTTGATTGCACTAATAACATTTCGAATACGAAGCACTCATATTGGGTCTTAAAACCACCATAGCCTTAAAAGTTAAATCCATTAATATTTTTGGTGATTCCCAACTAGTGGTCAACCAAGTTAATGGTCTATACCAGTGTCGTAATGAGATACTTCAAAAGTATAAACATCATGTCGACATTCTCTTGACTACCTTTGACCATTATGAACTTCACACCACCCCGTTCCCACAAACAAATTCACAGATACCATGGCATGTCTTGCTTCTCAAATACCCGCTTCACCCTTAGAATCGAAGATCTTTATCACAATAAAAATATTGCAATCACCATCTTACCTATTCCAAGAGGTTAATTTTTTTAAGAAATAAAAATTGACCCATGAGATATTTGGTATAAGCAATTTTTGACTACCTTTCCTTTCAATTCTCCCTCAGATCTTACCCGCAATGGGAAACGAGCCTTCCTCAAAATTTTCTCTCGATATGTCATCATGGGTGGTCTTCTATATAAACATGGATTTAACGACATCCTCTTACGTTGCCTCACCAACTCTGAAATACCATATACTATCAAGGAGGTTCACGATGGAATTTTTGGGGGTCATTTTAGTGGTTTAGTTATCGCTAAGTGCATCCTTCACCTCGGTTATTACTAGCCCACCCTAAACTGTGATTTTTGTGACTATGTCAAGCGTTGTGTGAAGTGTCAACAACATGTTAATCTTCACCATACCCTAGTCACGCCTTACAGGTCACACGAGACCTTTGGCCTTTCTCTCAATGGGGTCTGGATCTCATTGGTGAGATTAACCCTCATTCTTCTCAACGTCATCAATGGATTATTACCACTACTAAATATTACACTAAATGGGTGGAAGTTGTACCTCTTATTTCTACCAAGGTTAAGAAAATATGTGAATTCATTAACCATCACATCATCTATCACTTTGGTGTTCCTCACCGACTTATCACTGATAATGGTAAACAATTCAAAAACAAAACCCTACGAAACTTTGTGACACTTTTGGCATCCAACTTAGTTTCTCTTCACCTTACTACCCCCAAGTGAATGGCCAAGCCGAATCAACCAACAAAACCCTCAATAAAATTCTTCAAAAAGTGGTCGATGATACTGGCAAGGATTGGCATACGCACATTCCTTTCACCTTATGGGCTTACTGCACTAGTATTCACACCTCAACTACTTTGCCACACCCTTTTCTTTGGTTTACGGTGTGGAGGTTGTTTTACCTCTCGAGGTCCAAATTCCATCTCTTCGTATCTCACTCAAAGATATGCTCATCACCGATGATGATTTTCACCAAGACCGTTTGGCATAGCTTGAGTTACTAGATGAGCTGTCGTTTAACCGCTCTTGATCACCTTCAAATCTACCAAAAATATCAAACATGCCTACAATTTTTTTTTCCAAGAACAAACCTTCAAGGTCGGTGACCTCATCCTAAAAGAAAATCAACATGTAATAAAAGTAGAGAAAAGTAAACGGGAAAATTTTCTCCTAATTGGCTTGGACCATATATCGTCACTCATGCCTATGGATCAGGTGCTTATCGTTTGTCTTCCCTCAAGGCCAACCCGAACCTGAGCCCCTCAACGCTTTGCATCTTTGACCATTCTATTGTTGAATCAAGTACTATATCACCTTTTTCTATTATAAACTCGTCCCTTGAGTACCCATTCCTTTCATCTTCCCCATTTTGAGGACCAATGACTAAACAAGAATTGTGTAATCACCCATCACCTTCTAGCCTTATCTTAAACATGAGTACTATGGATCTACCCATGGCATGATTCTCATGGAAAATTTTGTTCTTTTTAGGATGGAAACTTTTTTCACTTAAAACCTCTCTTGCATAGCTAACCTTTTGTGTGTTATGGTTTTTCTTCATAAAAGAAGCCTATACTCCTCTATAGTCTTGTCCATGACCTAAAAGTCCAAAGAATTTTAAAAGTAAAATGGGATTCAACTCCTTGAGTCAAACTTCTTGTAAATAGATGATTCCCTCAAAAATGACATCTACCTCTCTATCTAGCTACTATAAATAGACTGTTCCCTTGAAGGACAACTATAAAGTTAGACCTATTGTACATAGTCTATCCAAAAGAAGACTATTTCTAAACAAATAAAAATAAAAATACTTTGAAGCTTCCCACATTAATCAGCTTCATGAAGACCTCAAGGATTCATTCTATTCATCCCACATAGACTTCCCACATCGATCAGTCTATAAAAATCAAAAGTAAAAGCAAAAAGAAACATACAACTTTTTCATCATGGACTTGCCTATTCTAGTTTTGGGTATCTTGCAGAAGAGGCATGTTGTCTCACAACAAGGTTACGCTACAACAAACCACTTCACCTCACCTTCTTTTCTTTCAAATCTCCTACCTACTCAAGGGACGTGTCGCAAATACGACATTTCGTGATCATGTAACTTTATTCACCCTTAGAAATTTTAAGCATGCAACACCTTTAGGGTCTTACATTCATAAGTCGATCTTTTGGTGTAATAGACTCATAAAGGTTCTTACCAATTAGGTGAACCCTACCCCTTTTACCATTCACCTCTTTTTTCTAATTATTAATTTTGCTACACAGGACTAGACCTTTGACACCTACACTCAATCATACCTATTCAACCTAGACTCCATCATGCCTAAATGACCTACACTCAACCATGTGTATTCAACCTCGACTCAACCATACCCAAGTGACCTAGAATCAATCACACCTAAAACCTACCAACCCATTCATCTACCTCATTATATTCTTCCCTAGCTTAAGGTAGAACTACATCGGCCGCCTCAAGCCCATGTTCATCAGGGCTATGTAGGAAACTCTCCGAAGGCAATGGGCCCTTCAAGGTTAGCTCAGCCATCCGTCTACCTTTTTCTATCCCTTCCCCTTCTACACCTTTACCCCTAATCATTTTCCCCCTTTTTATGTTCACATTCTACCCTAGTTAGTTTCCATTCACACAAAAAGCTTGGAAATTAATATACCACAACAAACATGCATTGTTTCATCACACTTACCATTTTACCACCATATCCATATTTTACCTAACTCATTTCACATTTTCCATGATATCAAATATTTGGAAGATTAAACCATAACATACATGTACATCATCATTTGTTTTCCATAATACCAATAACTTGGAAATTTTATCAAAAAAAATCCATACTCAACCATGCCTATATTACCTCGACACCACCATGCCTATATGACCTTAACTCCACCATGCCTATACTTAACTCCACCATGCCTATACCCGACTCAACCACCATGCCTATACCCGACTCCAACCATGCCTATACCTAACTCCGCCATGCCTATACTTGACTCAACCGTGCTTATACCTAACTCTACCATGTCTATACCTGACTCCACCATGCCTATACTTGACTCAACCATGCCTATACCTAACTCCACCATGCCTATATGACCTTGAATCAATCATGCCTAACTCAACTAGTTTACACAATAACAATGGAAATTAAAGCAAATACATCATCCATCCAATAAACATCATCAACTATATAATAAGAGAGTCTATGTATCAATACATATATACACGATATAAAGAGGTATAAGTATTTCAAAACTCTCATTACAATCTCGCATCTTTAGTGCATAGGCCGATATATGTATCAAAATGTTTCGCTCGGAATGTTTCTAAGCTTCTCGGGAATAGAGTTGCTTTCTATCCTTTCATTCCTTTTAGAAACAGATAAGGTTAGGGCTAGGAGGAATACCTGCCGAACGTCGAGATGGTGTGCGTGTACCGTAGAGAAAGATCAAAGTTGCGAAGAACTCCTTTTGTCTTGGAAGGACTACTGCAAATAAGAACACAAGACCACACGATTTTGATTAGACAATAAATGAGGGAACCGCCTTGGGCCTGTGAAATATAAAACTTCCTTTCAAGGTGGTCAGCCTCCCTCTCGCTAATATGAATTAACACAAAAGACTCGTAAGATATCAATTAAATTGCTATGTTGAATCGGGTAGGGAAAGGCATGGTTTTGGTTATAGTCGTGATAACCGATACGGCTATTGCCGATAACCGATATCGGTATGGTCTAGGATCTGAAGGTTGGTTGTTTTGTGGGGTGGTTGTGTTGTTTGGTAGTTGTGTTATTTGTAAGGCTGTATATAGGTGATATTAGGAAATAAGGTGATGAGAGGTAGATGAATGATAGTTAGATGCAATAGCACGCTGGGTAGTGGATCTAGGAATGGATTTGTGAGGATTGTGCTTCAAAAAGTCTAAGAAATGTTATTAAAGAGGACATGCAAGATGTAACTTACTTGGTTATCGATTTAAGATGTAGGTCCAAGAACTCGATGACAAAGGCGAACTCTAGGTAGGATGGTGGACAAACAAGATGAAATATCTCCTCCCGATGATCACCGAGTATCCGAGAACTCCGGCCGCTCTGCAGCTTTGGGCTTGATCTCCTTTTGCACGCAACTCTTCTCGGTTTCTTCACTCGCCTCTTCTCGGGCCAAGTGAAGATCCTGACTCTCTTGATCGCTCCCAAATGATCTCTCGCGATTCCTAAAATCCTTCCACCCTTGTTTCTGTTAGGGGAGCCCATTTTACAGTGGAACCGATGGCGGTTACGTAACCGACGGGTCGAGTAGAATCAAGATCGGTAGAGGAAAAGGTAGGCTATTTTTAGTAAAATAGCCCACCTTCCCCGCTTTTCTCCCGAGGGATTAGTTGCGGCTTGGTCAAGTGACTAGAAGGTCGGTTTTGGGTCCGAGAAAGGGGTCATTAGTCATGGTGTAGGTGTAGACCAAGTTATAGGTCTTAATTAGGTTAGTTTAGGGTTAGGGCTAGGTCATGATGAAGTGGCAAAATGAGGTGGCAGTGAGATGATGTGGATTTTTCAATTACAAGGTAATTAATAAATAATTGTGTAAGGTTTAGGTGATGAGGTTAGGTCATGCGAGATGAGATGCGGGTCACAAGGGGTCGTAAGACACAAATTTGGTGTCTACATTAGCCCTTATTGTCATGTAGCTTGTTTTGTAAAGTCACGCGACAATAATATGAAGTGGTTTCTCCCGTTAAGATATAGGTAATCCCTCAAATCTATCACAGATTGAGTGAACGGGAAATCGTGATAGGGTCGATAAAGGGTAAATGTCAGAGAGGATGGTAAGGTGGTGGGGTAGGTCCAAAGAAGCGACGCATGTTGAAATGCAATAGATTTACTAGGGTACATGATTCGACGAAGCAAACCAAAGAATGCATAGTAAAGGTCGATAGTTTATCCAAACAAGGGTGATATAATCCTCGGTATCCAAGGCATGGAAGTAGCTCCGTGGTATATAATGTAAAGGTACAGAACGTTTAGGCATGTTCGGCAGTACCAAATGGTTGGTTTGGTTGAGATAAACGTCACGGTCTAAGTCTGGGCAAAGTTGGTCGACGGATCAAGTCAAGGACCCTAATCATGCTAAAACACGAACAGGTGAGCTCGATTAAACAAAAAAAATGACAGGATGGGTGGATAAGAGTGTATGTTGGTGATGTTGGGTAGGGTATTGAAGTGGTACGGCCGTGGGTCGGGCCAAGTTGTTGGGTTGCGGCCTTGGGTCGGGCCGGAAGGGTAGAGTGAGGCCTTGGGTCGGGCCGGATGGGTAGGGTGAGGCCTTGGGTCGGGCCGGATGGGTAGGGTTGCGGCCTTGGGTCGGGCCAAATGGGTAGGGTGAGGCCTTGGGTCGGGCCAAATAGTTAGAGTTGCGGCCTTGGGTCGGGCCAAATGGGTAGGGTGAGGCCTTGGGTCGGGCCAAATGGTTAGGGTTGCGGCCTTGGGTCAGGCCAAATGGTTAGGGTTGCGGCCTTGGGTCGGGCCAAATGGGTAGGGTGAGGCCTTGGGTCGGGCCAAATGGTTAGGGTTGCGGCCTTGGGTCGGGCCAAATGGGTAGGGTGAGGCCTTGGGTCGGGCCAAATGGTTAGGGTCAGCGGCTCTGGCCTCGGGCCAAATGGGTAGGGTGAGGCCTCGGTCGGGCCAAATAGTTAGAGTCAGCGCCTGGGTCGGGCCAAATGGGTAGGGTGAGGCCTTGGGTCGGGCCAAATGGTTAGGGTTACGGCCTTGGGTCGGGCCAAATGGTTAGGGTTGCGGCCTTGGGTCGGGCCAAATGGGTAGGGTGAGGCCTTGGGTCGGGCCAAATGGTTAATAATGTTTGCATCAAAGGTTGATATAGGCGATGTTGGTGGAAAAGGGGCAATAGTAAATAAGGGCAAAAAGTTGGGTGAGGAAAGGGAAAACCGATATCGGTTATCTATGACCGGTACCGGTTAGGTAACCGATTGCGGTTTCTTAGGGCACGATTTGACCGGTATCGGTTCTATGTGAAAAACCTATAAAAAGAAAAATACGGCCGGTCATTGTCACTTTGTCAATTTGGAAATCAAATTAAGTTGTCTGAGGTGGAATATTGACATTGGTGCATTTGTTCGCTGAGGTGGCACTATTGGACTGGAGGAGTGAGTTGGTAGCGGGCCCGAGTGAGGAGGAGGCAGTAGTTGATTGGTTGAGGACCCAGAAGAGGACAGTTGGAGCCATGGCACAGCCAGGAGGAGCAGGAGGAGCTGGACCAGCTGGACCACCACCACCCATCCCACCACGACGACGTGTCGTCGTACGGGTAGGTTCGAAACCCCTCATTGTGTTTATTTGATGTTATTAAGCTAGATGGGGGTTTGGGTAGGAATTTACATGTTTTAGGAAATAATTAGAAAATGGAAATAATTCGAAAAAGGGAGAGGGTAGATAGGTGAAATAAGCCAAGGCGGCTGGGTGGGTAGATTTTTAGGGTGTTTGGGTGGGTATGTAGGTAGAAAGATGAAAAAATGGAGGTGGGGGCCGCGCGGGGTTCGGCTCGGGGAAATTACAGCGACCGATGTCGGTTTCTAAGCGACCGGCATCGGTCACAAAATTCCGTGGGGCAGGCTTTTGTGTTTGGCCGGTGGCGGTTGATACCGGTGGGTGGGGTCAAGAGGGCATCGGTGGGACCGAGGGCCATGTTTTTTTTTTTTTTTTTTTTTGGGTTAAGTTATTGGTTATTTGAGTGAGTTAGGTGTTGTTTGGGTTGGGATGAGGTGTTTTGGGTGTTGTTGTTGTTGGGGTGGGGTGTTGTTTGGGTTGGGATGGGGTGTTTTGGGGTGGGTTGTTTTGGGTAGAAGAGGGAGGCGAATAGCGTAGAGAATAGGTGGGTAGAGGGGTGTGTTAGAGAGTCGTGGTGTGGCTAGGTGGAGAAGAAAAGTGGGTGTAGAGGGTTGTGGTGTTATTGTTGTAAAGAGTAGAGCTAATGTTGTGGGTTGGTTTTGCAGGCACGTCAGCAGCTGACGATGCGGGACAGGATGCCCCATTGTTGGTGTGGATGCGACCACATGTATCCGCAGCACACTGGGCGATCATGCGCGAGGTGGGACTCGGCGGAGTCCAAATGATACGCAGCTATCGACAGAGATCATAGTTTGATGGTTGCCCCTCATCGAGAGATGGATCCGCGACCAATGTGTTCCATCTCCGACCGGAGAGATGACCATCACATCGAGGATGTATATCGCATCCTTCGATTACCTATTGATGGAGAGGTTGTTTTTCGTGTGGATGCAGAGACAGCCATGGACAGCATCCTACAAGTTTTCGGGGATGCAGCTGCGCTAGTGACATATCACAGCACGAGCATCGGGTATGGTGATATGTACCGTGCGCACCGACATGAGACACGGCTTGTCGTGTTGATGATGATCGGATCACCCGCTTCGCCTCCCGACTCGAGGGAGGCCGCTTTCCACGGGCATCGATGGGGTGCTTCATGAGATGGTGGAGCACACACTGTTATGCTGGGGCACCAAAGATATCTTGTGCAGCTTATACAGGAGTCATGGGGCTATCACCGGATGAGGCGATTCGGGATTTGTTCGACATTTTTACTTCACTGTTGGGCATATGAGCACATCATATGCATCAGACCAGTAGGGTTACCCCAGCAGCCAGGGCCACAGGTCATATACAGATACGGCTTTCAGAGGTGGTTGGGGGTCGTGGGACAGCCACGAGCAGTGCTTGCAGGGCGGGACGTCGCCTATTACAGGCATTTATTAGAGGGCCTGACAGCGGTAGACATCGTATGGAGACCTTACAGAGGTCATCACCCGCACAGAGGAGCCCGAGTACAGTTACGCTTGATCCAGTACACTTTCTGGATAGCAGGACGGAGGCCGGGAGAGTACGAGAGGATACCCCTAGAGAGGGTACGCAGTGCATGGGGTCACACAGACGAGCCACCTCCCTTCCCTCAGTACAGGAGGGATGATGTAGAGGCCCCACTGCCTGCACCACAGCCCGTGGATCCAGATTGGGTTGCTGAGAGGCCGGCAGATGACACTGTAGATGATGCGGGCTGTACGGGAGCATATATGGTTTGGTGGGCTGGTCAGAGAGCAGCGAGGGTAAGACATCCCGCATGCACCAGATTTGGCAGTGGTGATGGCAGAGTGAGATCACTTTAAGGGGTCAAAGCAAAGTGCAGGTATTACAGGGCAAATTCAGTGCACACAGCACAGATAGGTGTTTTACAGGGTAGCTAACCCAGCTCGTGCATGTACAGCATAGCACCACCACCACCAAGAACTGCAGACGCCACACGCACCAGCACAGTATAATAGTGGTGTACCACACCACAAAGCACCACCACCACCCATCACAGCACGGGGCACCGGGTAGTAGGAGTCCGGGGACCAGCCCCAGCACCTATGGTGGCACGGATAGATATATGGAGGCGAAGAGAGAGGCCCGCACTATCAAGATGTTCTTGATGGTACCGGAGCTGAGTATCAGCCATATGCAGCTTATAGAGCAGAGACCTCCCATAGTCAGAGATCGCAGGAGGTACAAACCACACCGGCGTGTCTCATTGCAGGCGGAGGCGAGAGGCACCACAGGGACCAGCAGGGAGAGGTGCTGAGGGCGGTGGGGAGAGCTGAGGGATCCCTGCATTGTTTTTGTATATGGACATGGGCACCGGTCTGCACCGGTTGTGTTGATAGAGGCCTGCGTGCCTACATTTATTCATTTATTCATTCATTTATTGTATACCGGCCTGCGAGCCGAGTACGGGTTGTATAGTTGATACCGGCCTGCGAGCCGAGTATATTTTTGATATGAGGGACCGGCCTGCGAGCCGAGTCGAGATTATTGTCATTTATTGCGGCCTGCGTGCCGGCTTTGTTGTATTATGAGATCACAGAGGTCCCGATGCAGGGCATATTGTATATTGGAAACGTTGTATATGTGATATATAGATATGAGGATTTGACTCACATGCTGTGTTCAAAATGTTTTTAAGTATTTTGTCGATGGTTTGTGATATTTGATGTATGATAAGTTTAATTGACATGTTGATATATTGATGATGTTGATGTTTGTTGTTAATGGGATGCAGTCATGTTATATTATGAAATGTGGCATGTTTTGTTGCTGGTTTGGTGACATTGTTATATATGTATCTGATGAGTTGGATCCAAATGGTGTATAGATTGATAGTTTTTTTGATATCCTTAGATGATGGCATGTTTGTTTTGGTAATGTAGATAGATGATATGGATGAAATCGTAATGAGAAGTGGATTGGATGGACAAATATGGATAATGGTGTTGTTATGCAGGAAAAGAGGCGGGCGCGATAAAAAATTAGGTAGAAAATGAAGAAAAGAACTATGTTTCAAAAAGGCAGGTGTGTAACCGATATCGGTTATGTAACCGACGCCGGTAGTTAGTAGACCGATATCGGTCATGTAACCGAAACCGGTTATTTAGGTATGAGCTTTTCTAAAAATAGAAAAGCTAGGGTGGCAACTTAAGTTCTAATTTTGAGAGCCATGCAAGAAGTTAAATACGCGAACGCGACGCTTTTTGACGACTGAGACAGGTAATTGCATGAGAGATTTGAGTGATAAGGAGAAAAGAGACAGGGAAAGTGAATGTGTTCTGAGATTCAGAAGGCAGAAAGGCGAATTTGAAAAGGGTGGTGATCATGGCAGAACGAGGAGAAGCATCCAGCAGGCAGGGACGAGAGGGAAGACAAGTGCCACCTCAAGCTGCTGCAACTCAAGAGGTAAACGTTTTGGTTGTGATTTGATTACTGCATGTTTTGTGAATAAGATGGGGGAGAGTAGGTGGGTAGATATGAGAAAGGAAACATGATAACAAGGGTTATAAATGAGGTGAGTATTACGTGGTAGGTAATCAAGGGTTTCGGGTATGTCTGTGTATACAGAGAGGAATAAATGAGCAATTGATTGTCGTAGGTGGTTGTTTAGGCAAGGTGTATGTAATCGATAAAGGACCGATAGCGTTAGGGATAACCGGTATCGACATCGAACCGGCATCGGGTTATTTATAACCGATACCTTCATCGAGGAATTTCCGAATGTGAGAAAACCCTTAGGGATTTGATGGATCAATGGTTGTTTTTTGTTTTGATGTATGCAGCGTAGGCAGGTCGAGGATGAATGATAGTGTGCAGCCGCTGTTGCTGTCACGAATCCGAGCGGATGTAACACCAGCGAATGGACATTGATAAATCGTTTGGGGTTAAGTGGAATCCGCTATTATTCACGAATCACACGTAACCATGCTATGCTCAGGCGTTGATCAAAGATGGAATCCAGAGAAGAATACGCTCTATCTCGCCAACAAGGGAGATGACAAGAATATCGAAGATGTGTTCCATATTTCGAGGCTCCCTATTACAGAAAACCAAAGATATCATGCATTACCTAACACGCGCGGGGAGCGATAACAACAGTATTTGGTCCATACGCACGAGATTTGACACAACGAGGTTTTCATTCACATATGGGATAATGTATGCAAAGACACCCCGAGGAGACAAGGTTAAGTGATATTAATGATAAATGGTAGGGTATTATGCATTACCGAGGCGTAAGGGGGAAGATTTCCAAAGGCATTGATGTGTGTTATTTGGGAGATGATAGAAAGGAACGTGACTTTTGCATGGGCACCGCATATTTAGCGAACTATACAGGGGTTTATGGGTCAGAGGTGAAATCATAGACGACACCGGATTGTTCATACTTATTACACTGTCTGGGCCTATGAGCACATTGCTTGTGTGCGCGACCAATAGGCCGACCCATCCAGCAAGAGAGACCGAGTACGAGGTCAGGGGTTCGGGACGATGGGTCCGCATGTAACAAGAGGCAAGATCCCAGCCGTGACGGTGACATTGAGTATTACAGGTAGGTATGGGAGAGGGTGATGATTGCGATATCTATGAGGCCTTACGGAACTATATGGTAACAAAGAACATAGCCGAGGAGTTGAGGGGTGTAGAGCGATTGAGGTGGATCGCGGGCACAGCCAGTGAGGATGAGAGGATTCCTATAGATCGCGCGCGACAATTCGATTTGTGCAGATATACCCCGGCTTATAGACCATATATGAGGATCGACGCCGAGGCAAAGATTCTCACCTCCCCGCCAACACCTCTGAAGGGCCGAGGAGATAGCATCCGATCGCAGCAGTGTAATGGATGCAGGAAACGACAGAGGCCTATAGATTATGGTGGGTAGTAGAATCGCGAGGTGTACGTGATCGTCCCGACATAGCTATGATTACAACAGAGAGAGATCGTCTACGAGTTTAGTTCAAAGCAGCTTCAAACACAGTGAATGAGACAAGAGGATTGTTAGGCAATGTCATGAGTCACTAGTGAGAGACTAGAGGCTGAATTCCTCCATGCGAGGGAGCGTATTCATATGTTACAGGAGAGATTGGCAGATCAGTGGGTGGTACCAATAGCCGTGGTACCGTTGAGGACAGAGAGGGCGGGTGAGAGGCGTCGACGATCACGGTCATCACCTGGTGCGGGATGAGGCGTGAGGGTCTGAATAAATGTTAGCAAGGTATAAGAATAAATAAGGATGCCGACCTGCGTGTCGATGATAGAGGAGATGTATTTGTTTAACATCTAAATAAGACTGAATATGTATGTTGATTTGAGTTATGATAATAATAAGAATGCTTTCGTTTTGACTGTTGGTGTTTTGAAAAAGGATAAAAGAGGAATGTGATTAAATAGAAATACACAAAAATATTTATATTTACCACACATGATAGGTTATGGTAGGGGATGGTCGAGCTAACCTTGGGAGACCCCATGTCTCCGAAGTGCTGCCTACATAGCCCATTGCACAAAGCAAGGAGGGGCCTCAGACCGATGTAGTTCTCCCTTAGGACCAGGGAGAGGTGAATTTAGGCAACTTGGTACGATTAGGCAATTGGTTGGTTGGTAAAAATGTTGATATTAATATTGGTAAGGTAAGGTTGAGGGTGTTGGTAATGAATTGGTGATGTTGTAAAAGGTATAAGGGAAGCGAAAGTTAGCCTACCCAAGTGGTAGGGAATCATGCCCTGATTAAGATCAACACACAATCCTAGATGCGAGGCAAAGAGGAAAGATTGCTCCGTAGGTGAAAAGAGCTAAACAAACCACACAACGTAGAACGAGCTTGAAGCCCTAGGTACCGATGCATAGACGAGAAGTCAATAGGTGAAAAGAGTTGTATGATCACAACATATCGAGTGTACGTTACGTCCCTTGAGTTGAAACAAATGGTGAGGTGAGGTGAATGGTATAGCTGAGGTACGGAGAACTTATTACAAAGTGAGTGTTCTGACGAAAGAGAACCTACCCTAAATAGACAAGTCCATGACGCAAAAGTTCTTTTGAATGAGGCTTTTATTTATTGAATGTAGACTGATCGATGCGGGAAGTCTACAAGGGATAATGATTGTATTATTCTTGAGGTCTTCACGAAGCTGATCAATGCGAGAAGCTTCTGATAAAAGGCTGACTGTGCATAGCTGTCCTTCGAGGGAGCAGTCTATTTATAGTAACAGCTGTGATTTTAGTGCATAGCTGTCCTTCGGGGGAGCAGTCTATATATGATAGCAGCAATAGTTTGGCATATAGCTGTCCTTCGAGGGAGCAGTCTATATATAATTTAGATAGCTAGATGTTCTTTTGGCGTGAAGCATCTAGTTTGGTAGGAAGTTTGACTCAAGAAAATCCCATAAGAAGGTGTTATTTTAATACTTTGAAGTCATGGACTAGACTAAAAAGGGGAAGGCATCGTTAAGGGGAGGTGAGAAGTGAGCTTGATTTTATTTGGAGATGTAGGAAACAAAGTGTATGTAATGAAGGTAAGTGAGCTCAAGGATGAGCAAGAGGTAGATAGGAAGTGATGTAACACTAAATTCAACAAGAGAATGGTCGAAGATGCAAGGCATTATGGGTTCAAGCTCAGCTTACCATTATTGCTTAAGCTAAACGATAAGTACCTGATCCATAAGTGTGAGTGATTATATAAGGCCCAATCCAATTAGGAGCAAATTTTCCACGTTTACTCTTTTCCAGTTTGGTTACATGTTGATTCTCTTTGAGGACAAGATCACCAACTTTAAAGGTACGCTCATGAAGTCGCTTATCATAAGCACGCTTGATACGTTTTTGATATATTTGAAGGTGATCGAGAGTCGTAAGACGAAATTCACAAGAAGCTCCAATTGGGCTAACCGCTCTTGGCGGAAATCATCGTTGGTGAGAATATCCTGAAGAGATATCCTGAGGGAGGGTATTTGTATTTCGAGAGGCAAGACAGCCTCGGTACCATATACCAAAGAAAAAGGTGTAGCATTAGTAGAGGTACGAATGCTAGTACGATAAGCCCAAAGGGCAAAGGGGATGTGATCGTGCCAATTTCTTCCAGACTCATTGACAACTTTCATGAGGATTTTGGTTAGGGTTTTATTAGAGGATTCGGCTTGTCCATTTGCTTGTGGATAGTAGGGTGATGAGAAGCTAAGTTTGATACCAAAGTTGTTACAAAGGTCTTGCAATAACTTATTTTTGAAAGATTTTCCATTATCTGTTATCAGGCGATGAGGAACACCAAAACGACAGATAATGTGGTGGTTAATGAACTCTACAATTTTTTCTTTTTTGGTTGAAATGAGTGGAATAGCCTCCACCCATTTTGTGTAATATTTGGTTGCTGTGATAATCCATCGGTGACGTTGCGAAGAGGAAGGGTGAATCTCACCAATAAGGTCTAAACCCCATCAGTGAGAAAGGCCAAAGATCTCAAGGGCGACTGTAGGGGTGGCTAGGAGTATGTTGAAGGTTGGCGTGTTGTTGACACATAACACAACGCTTAACATATTCGTAGCAATCGTTATTGAGAGTAGGCCAATAATAACCAAGGCGAAGGATTCGTTTGGCCATGGCAAGGCCACTAAAATGCCCGCCACAAATACCGTCATGTACTTGTTGGATGGTATGGGTGACCTCCGCACCGGTGAGACATCGAAGGAGGATGCCATCAAAGCCACGTTTATAAAGGAGTCCTCCCATAACAAGATAACGAGAAACGTGTTTAAGAAACGCGTCACGGTACTAGTAAGGTCAGATGGGAGAACAGAGGTTGTAAGGTAGTCGTGAAATTGGTGATACCAGGTATCCTGCGAGTTAGCAGACACCGTATTTATCGTACAAACAACCGGGGCTGAATAAGATGGGGCAAAGAGTTGTTGACCAGACAAAAATGTCGAGTCGGGCTTGATGAAGCTGGAATTTGTGAGGCTAAGCAAGCCATAGTATCCGCAAATTTATTAGTGGAGCGGGGAATGGTTTGGATAGAATAGCGAGTAAATAAGGCTAGAAGTGAATCCACGTAGTGTTTGTACTTTTGAAGTTCCTCATTTTTGCATTGGTAGATGCCCATAACTTGATTGACTACCAATTGAGAATCGCCAAAAATATTGATAGATTTGATACCTAAGTGTAACGCAACTTGGAGACCCAGAACAAGGGCCTCGTATTCCGCTGTATTATTAGTGCAAGGGAAATCGAGTCGAATGAAAGAGGCATGGGCTCAGCCGAGAGGAATGAGAACAACGCCGGCTCCTCCACCACGGTGGCATTTGGATCCATCGAAGAAGAGGGTCATTGGATACGACTCCTCCTTGAGGGAAAGAGTAGCGATGAGTTCGTCTGGGAATGTAAAATTGGTAAATTGTTCCCCTGGTAGAGGGGCTTCCACAAGTTGATCTGCGATGGTTTGTCCTTTGATTGATTTCTGGTGGACAAACTCAAGGTCGAGGTCGGCGAGGAGCATGAGCCATCTGGCGATGCGTTGGTTTAGATGAGGTTTGGCATACATGTAATGGATGGGGTCCATGTTGGTGATGACAAAAGTTTTGTGATTCAGAAGGTAGTGTCGGAGTTTGGTAGCCACGAATGATAGGGCTAGGCATAACTTTTCTACATGTGTATACCTAGTCTCATAGTCCACCAAAGTACGACTTATATAATAAATGGCTTGCTCTCGATTCTGAGTCACGATGTGCAAGCATGGCCCCTACAAATGGGTCGTGGTGGTGGCGAAGGTAAAGGTAGAAAGGGCGGTCCCCCGAGGTGGGATAAGCACGGTGGTGCAAGAGATAAGTTTTGAGAGCTTCAAAGGCTAGGTGGCACTCTTTCGCCCATTGAAAATCAATGTCCTTCTTAAGAAGGTGATGGAAAGGTTGACATCGATCCAGAGTCGGGAGATGAAACGCCGGATAGATTGAGCTTACCTTGTAAACTACGCAATTGTTTGAGATCGGTAGGGGGGCATTTCTAGGATAGCTTTGACTTTAGATGGGTCGACCTCGATGCCACGCAAAGAGACGATAAAGCCAAGAAGTTTCCTCTGAAAGGACACCAAAGACACATTTCTTTGGTCAAGGCGATGCATATATCAGAATAAAGCATCAAAAATAATGGTTAAAACATCGAGATGTTCACTACGATGTTTAGATTTGCCAAGAAGATCGTCGACGTAATCTTCAAGGATAGTGTGCATAATGTCATGAAAAATGTAGGTCATAGCCCACTGATAGGTCACCAAAGATTCTTAAGGCCAAATGGCATTACACGGTAACAGAAGGTTCCCCAAGGAGTTATGAAGGCAGTTTTATGTTGATCGGCGGGGGCAACCAAAATTTGGTTATATCCCGAGAAACCATCCATGAGAGAGAGCATCTCATGGCCTGCAGTGAGATCTACAAGTTGGTCAATGCTAGGCAGGGGGAAGTCATCCTTAGGGCAAGTGAGGTTAAGATCCCGGAAATCCGTGCATATCCGAAGTCCCCCATCGCTTTAGTGACAGGTACGATGTTAGAAATCCATTGAGGATAGTCAATAGTAGAATGAAGGAAACAGAAAGGAGTCGTTGAAGCTCCTCTTTGACCAAGAGAGCAATGCGTGGATGCATTTTTCTCAATTTCTGTTTAATTGGCTTGGAATCAGGTTTTAGTGTAATGTTATGGACGGCAATGTCAGGATCAATTCCCGTATGTCATACAGTAGGGACCAAGCCGTTAAAGCTTGGTCATGAGCACGAGAAAGGTAGTAAAGGCGACTTGTTCTGATGTGTTAAGGGATTGTCCGATCTTCACAATGTGAGGATCTTCCTCCGTGTGGATGTTGATTTCTATAGTAGATTCGTTCAGCATGGTTTGAGTTTCAGATGGTAAGGCGCGTTGAATATAAGAGTCATCCGCGCCAAGGTAAGTGAGGATGGAGTCATCATCCTGACACTCAACAACGTTAATTGAAGGTGAGTCCTCTTCAATCATATCTGGATACAGAAGGGGGATAGAAGAGGGGTCCTCATTATCGCGTTGATAATTGAGAGGACCTAGGAAGATAGCATTTATGAAAAAAAAAAAAAAAAAAGAGAGGATAGATTCTTGGATCTATCGACTGCAGGGGTGACGAAGGTAAAATGGGTGATGATGGTTCGGTAGGGGTGACGCCGTTGTCTTCTAGAAGACAACCGACACGAGGTTCCTCCTGCAGTGTAGGTGTTTCAGAAAACGAGACCACCGCGATCATTGTGTTTGCGTGTAGTCACGGAATGAGTGTATGTCGGCCTTGTTCATAAAGACCAAAACCAAAGCCTTCCAAGACAAATGAGTCAAGAAGGTGAGGGCGAAACGACAATTTGTCAAGTATTGAAAATCGGATTGGAAGGGAACCACACCAAGAGGGGGTTCAGGGGTAATGGAGGATGCGTCAACACCCCCATACGTTAGGTTGGTGCGGCAATGGGGTGGTCCGTAAGAGATTACTTCCCCCACACGACGGTCATAGGTAGGATGTGCATGTACTGTCCCGTATTCCCGTGGGGTATGGAAAGAACTAACATTATATAGTGCATACTCCCCAAACAGTAAGGCGTTGAAAAACATCTACTAAGGGGTCTCATGTTGGGATGTTAGCTCGGAAGGGAAGGGAAGGTTTTTGCGACGGTGGTTTCATCAAAGGCGTAGGTGCGGTTGAGGTGGATGGTTGAGGTACATTCAAGAGGACGGTCAATGAATGAATGGGTGTCTTGATTGGTACAAGCACATCGTTAGGGCGGTATAACATATTGCAGGTTTTAAAGGGGGGAGGATCAGCTTTTACGGTGTAGGACTTCCCCTCGTACTCAAATTTTATGCATCTATGTAATGTTGAGGGAACGCATCCCATAGCCCGGATCCAAGGGCGACCTAGCAATATGTTATATTGGAACTCTCCTTCAAGGACATAGAAGAGTTCGGGTAAAGTACGTGGTCCTACCCGAATGTTGAGGATCACGGTGCCTAAGGTAGAGGTAATAAATATTATTGAATGACCGCAACATGATGGGATTGGCACACATGTAGCTGTAAGGGATATTCATTTGTCGGAAGGCTTTCAAGAGATGATGTTTAGGCTAGCGCCCCCGTCAATCATAACACGACGTACCCGAATGTCCCGGACGTAAGCTGAGATGAAAAGGGCAGGGTCAGGATCTTCTGTACCAAAGTCAACAATTTCATCTTCAGAGAAACTGACTACCGCAGCTTGTTGTACAGAAGTGGTTGGGGCAGTGGGTTGTTTGGTGAGAGAAGCAACGTGATTGGGTGTTAGAATGGAGGCAACAGGCAGGGTTTCATTAGGTAAGACCTCGATCCCTTGAAGAATTTCAACGAGAGCTTGTCGATGGGATTCAGAAGTCTGAATGAGATCATATAGTGTCATTTTTACGGGTGATTGGTGAAGCTGTTTGATCATGGCTCGATGGGCAACTCCATTAGAGATGGGGTAAGCGGGTCCACGAATAACCACTTTGGGTGGTGGTGCAATCGGGATGCTGGATGGAGAAAGAGAGGACGCATGTGTGCTTTCTTTTGCTTTCTCGTTGTTTTTCTGCGCTCGAGTAGCAACACTAATCATATTAATCTCGTAGACCGGAGATGAAGAAGATGGTTGGATAAATCATGGTCTTCAAGAGGTGGGGTCAGAATAATGATAGATCTTGGTGAGGCGGGGACGATGGTATAGTAGGGAATCAAGCTAAAGGTCTCTCCCTTCGTAAGTTGTCTTTCTTAACCTTTGTATCTGGGAGAGGTGACTGACGAAGGATGGTTTTTAAAGCTTTGCATCCCTCCACATCATGTCCTGGTGTGCGGTGATAGGCGCAGATTTTAGACTCATCGTAACCTATAGGTCGAGGTTTAGATGGGTCATAAGGTCTAAGTGGGGGTAGGGAAATGGTCGCATTCTCCACCAACATAGCAAGGATTTTGGCGTAAGATCCTTTGAGTGGGTCAAAATCGAGGAGGATGAGGGTATTGGTTTCATGTGGGTTTTGGTAATGTTTGGGCGTGGTTGGTCTGCACGGGTGGTGGTTTAGGCCGAGGGTGTCGACACGTGGTTTTCACTAAACGTGGTTTCTTTGGCGCGCGTTTAAGCTATATTCAAAGTTAGATGATGAGGTTACGATGACGTGGTAAATGGGAAACAACCACGAGAAAGGGGAGTGACAAAAATAAATCCTTTGATGATGGAGTTCGTTTAGGGTTGATGGGTGGACAGGATATGGGGGTGACAATGTTGATATACCCTTTGATCTCTCGTATAGGTGCAGATGGCGAGGTCGCTTTTGAAGAAAACGCAGGAGGTATGATATATTGATGCAAGGTGGAGGGATGAGGTCCCAATATGGAAGGTAGGTGTGACGATGATGGTTTTGATTGTGATAGAGGCACTGAGATTGAGTTTGTCTCCTAGGTGGCGGGGTGGCTTTATTTTTGGATAAATCAAGTCGCTTAGGCGGGTGCGTTAGACTGGGCATTGGTGAGGTCCCAAGTGTAGGGGAAGATTTGGTTAGGTTAATAGAGGGGGATGGGCTACTTGGTATAGATACGGGGGGTGAGACTGAGGACATAGGCATTTTGAGTTTCTGTAAACACTTAGGATATATGGTAGAGGTGTCCGGATCGGTCACCTGCATTTGAGTAGAATAGGGGATACTCAAACGCTCCCATAGGACTCGTCTATCTTCTGGAGAATGACAATCTTCAGGCATGAATTGTAAATTTGGTACGGAAGAAAGACGGGTTGTGATTCCAGTCCACTGTGGGTGTGATACAGGGGGTAGATGAGGTACTGTATCAATAGATATTAAGAGGTCGACCGGTTGTTGAAAAGATTTAGGCGATGAAGGACTAATAGGCAGGAGGGCATGTTTGAGAGGGTCTGTTATGGTTAAAGAATTTGGTGATGTTGGTGCAAGAGATTTCTCATCTAAGGATGTCAAAAGGAGTGGCGAGCCTTCCTCTTGTGGCAAAGCAAGAGTGGAAGGGGACATTTGGGAAATAGATAAATTAGATAACATCCGTCACAGTCTTGTAGGGATGTGGTGTAAGCAGAATCATTGATGAGAAGAGAAGTCTGGGCAGTTAACTCTTTTATGGGTAAAGGAATGATTTCGCTTTGGCTTGATGGTGGTGAAGGAGGTTCGGACTCCTGTGTTAGTGGAGAGGCTTGATTCAAAATTTTCTCGATAGAGGCTTTTGGTATCGGGAGTCGAAGACTCGCATGGATCTCATGAACACTCTCCTGCCTAAGATATCCCGGTTTACGCATACTATTAGACGAGTGATTTGGGAATGGTTTGTTGAAGATTTTCAAATTTCGGTTGGCAGGGGCATTAGGATTATCGAGGGTTATATCACCTGCGTCAACCATTTCCTGCACTATGTTTTTCAACATTTTGCAGTTTTCATGACTATGTCCTTTTACGCGGTGAAAGTTACAGAAGTCATTTTCTTTGTACCAGGAAGGTATAGCGCGGGTAGAATCAAACCCGGAGTGGGGTTTAACAGGAGGCAAGGCGATAGCTCCGGCTTTGAGCAATTTTTCCAAGATGACACCATAAGTTTCTCCCAAGGGAGTGTAATTGATGGGCTCGGCTTTGTACTTATAGGTGGTTTTTGGTGGGGTATTAGACGGTGTTTGAGATTTGACCATCACCGCGTGGACAGCTCCTTTTGATTTTGAAGAAGTGGACGTGTGAGGAGTGGTGGTGTTTGGTTTATTGGTAGAATCTGGAGTTCGAAATTGGGGTTTTTGTTGCGCAACCGCAATTTCTCTTCTTCTAAGGCTCGAATTTCTAGTTTCCGAGCCATGGTAAAGGCCTCATCAAATGTGCGGAAAGTTTGAATTTGAAGAGTAGGAGAAATGTGCTTAGCACATGCCCGCGTAAAAAGTTTGATAAGTTCAGCCTGAGGCAAGGCATATGTAAGTTGGTTGATAAGGCCCCGCCATCGTCCAACGAAATCTGCGATAGATTCGTCTTCGAATTGTCGGATGGCATAAAGGTCGGTGATAGATACTTTCTTGGCAATGTTAATGGAGAAATGATCCAAGAAAGATTGGGCTAGTTGGTTAAAAGAGAAGATTGAGTGCTGGGTTAAAGCACTGTACCACTCCAAGGTGGGTCCTGATAAGGACATGGGAAAGGTGCGGAGTAACAAGGCATCATCATGAGCAATCAAATAACAAGCATGTCTAAATGATCGCAAGTGTTGTTGAGGGTCCTCTTTACTGTTAAAACGGGTAAATTTTGGTAATTCCCATTGAGGAGGATACGAATGAAGGGGGACAGAAGGGTGAATAGGCTCCCGACAAACTTGTTCGTATGTTAAGGCGCTACGACTTCCTGAAACAGAGGCCTCCAGATTTTGCATTTTGTCCATCATTTGTTTGATGAAATCCGTGGTTGGATGAGATGATGGTGCGATTGTGGTAAACGGAGGCAAATTGGGCCAAGGGCCTCCGCTGGACAATGGTGGGGTTAAGTGTTGATAAGGTATGGAGGATGAATATGTTGAGGCGACCGAATAGGGATGTCCCATATAAGATGTTGAGGTCACTGGATACGTGTATGGGAATGAAAAGGTAGGCAGAGCTTGAGAAGGAAAGCTAGTGTGGATAGGTGGCAAGAGCAAGTCATGAACGAAACTGAGCATTCTCGCAAGAGAGATGAGGTAGGGGCAGTCGGCGGTAATGATATGTGGGGTCCAAGATTAACCAACGGAAAGCCAATCTGAGTCGTATGAACCTCTGAAGCCGTCGGATTGGGAGACGGGGCTAGAGATGCAGGAAGCAAGCGTGGTGTTATCAAATGAGTGGGAGCTAAATGAGCAGCTATACTAATAGGCATACTAACAAGGAGCTGACCATCGGCGTACGGTCAAAGGGTATGAGACAAATAGTATTGTAAAGCTGCTAGAATTAGCATCCGTAAACTTGGCAAAGTCCTTATCTCCCACAGAATTTTAGGAACCTCGCCGGTATCCGTAGGATTCCCTGGGCGTAATGTGAAGGGGTGATTCAGTGCAAAGAAACAGAGCAAGCATGTGAAACCATGGTGGTGACTTGCTTTCGAGTGATAACAACCATGGACAGGAGTTCACAAAGAGGGTTTCAATCTCGTCAGAACGAAACAAACTCGATGACAGTGAAATTGGTAGGTTGCACGGTTTGTCGAATTGGGAAAGACAGAATCGATATCGGCCTCGTAACCGATGTCGGTTATACTTATAGCCGACGCCGGTCGTAAACCGATGTCGGTGTAAGAAGTCCGCTAACAAGATATAAAAGGCTCTAATTTGATTTTTAACAACGCTTAGTATACTTGTCCAAATTATTGATCACGTAAGATTGGGTATGAGAAAGAAAACAGAACTAAAAACAAGCAAGATGCACACGCAAATCCGAGACTAACCCTAGGGTTAATTTTAATTATCAGGGGCTTATGCCTTTAGACGCTGAATGATGTCAATCCTAAACAAAAGACTTAGGGAAATGTCAAGTTGTTTTGGCTTATAAGGTTACCTCAATCGGTGAGGAATACCGCGGAAAAGGGGGATGTTTGAGTCATTGTGTTTAATTGTGAAGTGATTCGGTATGTGTCAGTGAAAAGTAAGATTAATTTCTTGTCAATACCATGGATATCACCCCACGTGTACGACTTGCTACTTAATCTATGTTCGCTAGAATTGAAAACAAGCAAGCAAGAATGCAATGCACGTGTTTTAAACCCAAATCGAAAATGATATTCATGAAGCAAAAGAGATGACTTTCACTAATGCGAGATGTAAAAAGCAAAGCAAGTTATTTTATCAAAATAATACAAAACCTTGTGAATATCTTTTAAAGAAGAAAACATCAAGTATACTCCCTATGAAAGCAAGTAAGAAAGAAAGAAACCCAAAATGGGTCCCACCTAAGCACCAAAATGTTTCGCTCTAATGTTTCAGCTTCTCGGGAATAGAGTTGCTTTATCCTTTCATTCCTTTTAGAAACAGATAAGGTTAGGGCTAGGAGGAATACCGTTGAACGTCGAGATGGTGTGTGTGTACCGTAGAGAAAGATCAGTTGATCGCGAAGAACTCCTTTTTGTCTCGAAGGACTACTCCAAATAAGAACACAAGACCACACGATTTTGATTAGACAATAAATGAGGGAACCGCCTTGGGCCCAGTGAAATATAAAACTTCCTTTCAAGGTGGTCGGTTCCCCGCTAATATGAATTAACACAAAAGACCGTAAGATATCAATTAAATTGCTATGTTGAACCGGGTAGGGAAAGGCCGGTTTTTGGTTATAGTCGGATAACCGATACCTGGCCACGATAACCGATATCGGTATGGTCTGTGATCTCAAGGTTGGTTGCTTTTGTGGGGGTGGTTGTGTTGTTTGCAGTAGTTGTGTTATTTGTAAGGTCAGTATATAGGTGATATTAGGAAATAAGGTGATGAGAGGTAGATGAATGATAGTTAGATGCACATAAGACTGGGTAGTGGATCTAGGAATGGATTTGTGAGGATTGTGCTTCAAAAAGTCTAAGAAATGTTATTAAAGAGGACATGCAAGATGTAACTTACTAGTTATTGACGAAGATGCAGGTCCAAGAACTCTGATGACAAAGGCAAAACTCTAGGTAGGATGGCTGACAAACAAGATGAAATATCTCCTCCCGATGATCACCGAGTATCCGAGAACTCGGGCCGCTCATGCATTTTTGGGCTTGATCTCCTTTTGCTGCAACTCTTCTGGTTTCTTCACTCGTCTCTGCTCGGTCAAGTGAAGATCTGGACTCTCTTGATCACTCCCAAATGATCTCTGTTGATTCCTAAAATCCTTCCACCCTTGTTTCTGGTTAGGGGAGCCCATTTTACAGGGAACCGATGGCGGTTACGTAACCGACGGCGGTCGAGTAGGAATCGGCATCGGTAAGGAAAAAGTAGGCTATTTTTAGTAAAATAGCCCACCTTCCTTGCTTTTCTCCCGAGGGATTAGTTGCGGGCTTGGTCAAGTGACTAGAAGGTCGGTTTTGGGTCCGAGAAAGGGGTCATTAGTCATGGGTGTAGGTGTAGACCAAGTTATAGGTCTTAATTAGGTTAGTTTAGGGTTAGGGCTAGGTCATGATGAAGTGGCAAAATGAGGTGGCAGGTGAGATGATGTGGATTTGTCAATTACAAGGTAATTAATAAATAATTGTGTAAGGTTTAGGTGATGAGGTTAGGTCATGCGAGATGAGATGCGGGTCACAAGGGGTCATAAGACACAAATTTGCCGTGAGTCTTGGATCTCGTTTTCTCAATGGCTGCTGTTGGGATCGGTGCTCGGCGTATGAAGGCACATCAATACCTACAGTGACTAGATGGTCCTACTAATAACGAGCCTTGTTCAAGGAATTCCTAAAGCTCTCCATGGATATAGTATGTGGCGATGTCATTGGCCTAATCGTCCCTGTGAACTCTTCCCAAACAAAAGTATACCCTATCCCGGTGCAAGTGCCTATACTATGTGGGACCCTATCCCTATGCAGTGTGGTAGTACTGTATAACTACTGGGCCTGTAAGGCTGCACCTATGCCTATGTTGTGGCCAACTAGCCCTGTAATCCAACCACTTGTGCCCATAATATGGCTACCTTCCTTCATCCACATCTCCACCTTGTCTGCAAGGAACCTCGACCTTGTGCTACCCGGGCTGTAGGGTCGTCACATGTGCCTACAAGGTGGTCACTTGTGCTTGTGCCCTTGTCGGTTGTCCTGCTGACCCCGTAATTTGTGCAGCCGTAGGGCAACCACCTTCCCCTATAATGTATCCTTTGTACTATGACTATTGCTAAATCAGGTTACCCTGGCCTCGGTAGTCTACCCATAGCTATGCCACCCACCACTACTTGTATGAATTGGTGACACCCACATCATCAATTCATCAATCTCGCACACCCGATCCTCCTATCATGTGAGGATCACTCGGGCATGGTGGAGACATGGGTCTCTCCATGTCATCTCTATGGTACTATGGGAAAGGTGGGGGCATGTCCTGCCACAGTCCAAACTTTCATCTAACCTGTCCATGGGTATCATCTCATGCTCACCGCACGCTACCCTGTATCCACCTTAATAAGCTGAAGCCCCTGTAATTCTTGATCATGCCTTTATATGATGGATAACCAACATATGGCTGCCACATGATATCCACCACTGATAGGCCCTCCAACAACCTCCTATATGAAACATCATATGTGGCCCTAGCCACCCTTGGCTATCCCCCGACTGGTACCCATCTCCTAAAACCCACTCTATCTGACCCACCCCAAACTAGTCTTGTCACAGGTAAACCAACCGGACGTGCACACACAATGTACTCATATTCCCAACAATGTAACAACTATGTACAATACATACTAAACCTCCTATACCTATCATAGGCCCATAGCTCCTTATACAGATGGACTAGAAAAGTTGGTGCCCAAGCGAAGCATATCCACTCCTCGATCATGTCATGTCGGACCCCCATTAGTACTCGTGGGGAATCTCTCACCCTCGAGAATTCGGAATAGAAAAACAACCCACTACCACCATCATCAAAATAGATATCCTAGTCTCATGGGATAGGCCACATACATATCCCCGTAACTCAGACTCGCACTGTGATAACTCAACATGCCCATTTCCTCACCAAATACTACCACTATCGGCTCCACCGATGCCTAAATCGAAATCGAATACACTAACTCCTTGACAATAGGAATCCACATGATCCTATACACATTTAACCCAATGTGACATTCATCTCTCTAGTCGATAAATGAAAGGTATTGGTCGCGGATTCCCATCATGCGATGAGAGCGACCATCGAGGATATGATCTCAACCTATACACCTATAGTGCCCGATCAAACTCGATCCCAACATCTGCTATGTGCTCCCACTCCTCAGTTGTCATGCTAGGCCACGTATGTACCAATAGAGGTAGTACTTTGTCTCATCGTCACTGATCTCTACTTCATCATCTAAACCAACATTGTCAAGTCACGACCCTCTCAAATTACCTATTACCCAAATCGTAAATTAACCTCATATTTAGTTTGTTTGTACAACCGGTTACCTAAACACATCAATCATACCTACCCCTCAATTGGTTTCCAATACCTACCCCTTTACCTAATTCACCTACAAACCTATTTTCTCCATTATCATACTTACACAATCTCCTAGATCGTTTCCCTACATACCTATCACACACCAACAAGAATAGTGTCTTACCCTCTTCTACCTACATTAGCCTTACCTACCCTTGCCTCACATGTTTACCTTTCCCATCTAACCCTTATCTCTTCTAGTCACTTTTTACAGTGACCAACATCGGTCACCTTGACCATAATCAGTCATCTTGACTGGTGTCAGTCACCCCAACATTGACTGATGCCAATGCAAAACCAACTCGACATTGTCAACTGACGACCAACGTCGGTCACTATTTCGGTGATAAAACCAAAACCCCCATCCCCCATTGTTAAAAATCAACAAAAATAACCTAAAAACCTACACCAACCCACCCAAATCTACCCTACATTCATTCCCAAGCCTACTTAAGCTACATTTGCCCCATCCCACCCCCCGTTTTTACATACAATTTCAAAATACAATTCCCACCCAAATTTCACCCTCATTAAACAAATATTTTCAATCATATGCAGGCTTAGGATTGTCTCCTACCTCTACTCGGCGCCATCTCTATAGTGGCACATCTAGTTGTTGTGTTGGTGGTCCACTCGCTCCCTCTCCCACCTCCGCCATGCCAAAATCTACTCCTCACCTCACACCCAATCAAATCACTCCAATCGATCTCGTGGACCCACCTACCAAATGCCAATCACCTACTAGTAGCTCACCAACTCGGTTAGATACCTCGACTGCATTACTTTCAACTTTCCACATCTTCTCTGTCATTTCCCACAAATGGAAAAGAAACAACTGATTCCTTAAAACATGGTTTTTTTCTTTTTTAGCTCTAAATCAACATGACCGACATCAGTCATGTCATGCCCTAGCAAACCGACATTGGTTAAGCTATACCGCATCGGTCACCCAACATAACCATTTGACCCAACTATGCCCACTTTACCTAAAAACAATGTTTCACACCTAGTAAAACTCACCCACAAGCCTACATTACCTGTACATTTCCTTACTTATGTTTAGGGACATGTTATTTACCTATACATTGGCCTTACT
>CM031238.1:3276111-3347327 GCA_018340775.1 Taxus wallichiana var. yunnanensis
GGGGGCTATAATGAGTTTAAAGGAGTACATGAATCTTTGGGTGAGATGAGAATCAAGTGAAGGAAGGAGCACACCCAAATTAAGAGGCATTACAGGATGAATCCGAACTTGTGCATCAAGGTGAAAGAATAAATTGAAAAAATGTTAATTTACGGGATCATTATTGCTTTACATCATCGAGGAGTTAGGAATGGTGAGCCCTATGGTTATGAACATCAATAAATATGGAAGAATCATAATAATGCTGTGTGGATTACAGAGTTAAATGTTGCATGTGTAATTAATCCCTTTCCCACATTGTTTTTTGAGAAAATCTTAGAGGGCATTACCGGGTTCCAAATATACTCCTTCATTGATGGATTGAATCCTTGAAGTTTTACACCGGTGTGTACTTGAGCATGAGCGTTAGAATTATTGAGGAATCTCAGTAAAGATTGCAAGTGGACATTATGGAGGATTCCACCACGTGCAAGATTCTACTAGGTTGTCTATGGTGGGAAATATTATATAAGGATTATAAAGAGTAATGTAAGGCATGTGACCATTGTCATGCCTTGGAAATCTGAGCATATATGAGATTCCCTTGAGGCTATTTCTAGTGTAGAACCTTTTGAGAAGTGGGTAATTGAATTTTTGGGCCCTATCTCCCTAGCCTTACGTAGGACATGATTGTATTATATTATAACTTGTGCAAATTATCTTACGGGTGGTAGTGGTGGCGATTTACAAAAGGATTGCTGTACAACTACTCAAGTAAGGTTTATGTGGAAAATATTATCAACAAGTATGGATGCCCTTTAAGTTTAACAAGTTATATGGGTACTCATTTCCTTAATGATACTATCATGATATTACTGGATGAATTTATGGTTGTACACCATAGAACAACACCCTATCATCCTCACGAATTTGGAACTATTTGAGGCCTTGTGAAGATATTGAGCCATACATTGAAAACAAAATTGATGTTGGAAGAAAGATAGATTAGGATGATAAATTCTCTGTTATTGACTTTGGATTTATAGGAAAACCTACAAGAGGTTGGATAAAATAACACCCTTTCGCTTGATGTTTGGCAAGCAGAGGTAGTTCTACCCATGGAATTCATGTTACCTTCTTGTGAAAATTGCATACATATGAGGTTTAGCTTCGATGACCGAGCACTTGAAGAACGTATTGAAAAAAATCATGTAGTTGGATGAGAGGCGCACCATAATGCATTAGATTCGTAAGCAAGAAAAATCTAGGAAGAAGGTATGGTATGACATGCACATTAAGGGTAAGAAGCTTGAGGTTGGGCCAGATGGTACTTCTATATGATTCAAAGTTTTGTTCACTGGAAAGATTAAGGTGCATTATTTAGGACCGTATGTTATTACTTATATACTTGATTCATGTGCTTGTCAATTAGAGGTGTTGGATGGAACATGGTTACTCAATTACTTCAATGGGAGTAGGATGAAGCCCTACTATAAATAAGTCTTCTTGGTATTTGTAATAAGGCATTATTTCCACTTAGATTATATTTCCTTAATGCATTCCCTTTATATGTGTTTCCTTCATTGTTGTTATGCTTTGTCAATTTAGTTCATTGTTTTGTGTAATAAGTGCACTTGCACAACATAAGATGATTACTATCTAAGTGTTTTCATGCACAGAGGACCATGCATACCCTTAGTGTGGGGTGGAGTATATACAGGGTACATGGACCAAGTTTGAATGTTATTTAAATATGGATATGCATAAAGAGATTTTGTGTAGGTGCTTGAAGTAAAGGTGCAGATAGAGGAAATTTTCTCATGGATGAAGACCACATATGGATGATTTGGATGCATACTTGTAATGCAAGGAAGGATATAGTAGTGGAAAATACTTATTGAAATGATTATTGGTAAAGTACTTTGTCCTATGAAGGTGCATGAAAGGAGGTATGTGGTCAAGGAGTAGTAGGCATGTCGAGGAAGGTTATGACTAGTGTGGCACGGAATAATCAGCGTAGAAAATTGAAGAAACATCAAGTTAATGTGAAGTATGGTGGTATTTGGTAAGTAATAAATGTGGAAACTTTTTAAAAACCTATATAAGGTGGTTTTTTCAAATCATGTTCACCTTTTCGATCAAGATCATTTGAGTGAGTTGTTGATAAACGAGCTAGCGAACAAGATGTGAAGTGCGAGAGAGCTAAGAACCAATTTAATTTTTTAGATTTACGCACCATGGTGATTACCGCTCCATTTGGAAAAACCTTTGAGTGAATTAGAGGCATGTGAGGAAGGAAATTGATAGCTAGGGTTTGGATTTGAGCTAGGGCATGTGGTCTCAAGCTATGGAACATGGAGTTGAGTTGTAGATCTTGAATCAATTAAAATAACACACCTTTATAGTTGATATGGCACCTAAGAGAGCCCTGGATCAGCCATAAGGGGAAGAAGAAAAAAATGAACTTGATATTGAAGTGAAGGATGCCCCAAAATTTGTATCTCGGAGATGCAATACGCTGAAGTATTTTACATGGGTCATGATTAGGACTCACATGTTTGTCGGTCAAGAGGTGAGTGATTAAAATCACGTAACAAAGGATAATAAGAGTGAACTAGATAAGTTTCTAGTGGTAAACACAAACAAGAGAAAAAGGGATGACATGGTCATATATTTCATGGTATGACATGGCATGAAAGACATAATAAGGATAAGAATCTCGAATTTAGACAAATGGTTCTTTTTATCAATCAAAGTTTTTTCGCCACCTAAAGCTTAAGGTGCATTCTTGGGACCATATGTTATAACTTATATACTTGATTCATGAGCTTTCCAATTAGAGGCACTAAATGGAACACACGACTTCCTAGTTACTTTAATGGGAGATGGCAAGCCCTATTATAAATAATTCTTCTTGGTGTTTGTAATAAGGAAGTATTTCCACTTAGATTATATTTCCTTGATGCATTTCCTTTATATGTGTTTCCTTTCATTGTTGTTATGATTTGTCAATTTAGTTCGGTGTTTTGTGTAGTAAGCATGCTTATGCACCGAGTAATAATTACTATGTAAGTTTTTTCATGTGCGAGGACCACGCTACCCTTAGTGTGGGGTGGATAAATAAGGATTGACTAGTTCCCTATTTCAGATTATGATGCATGATAAAACCAAACTCATCGGTGATCGAAAAGAACATTGGATCTTAGAGGGAACAAGTTCATAGGTGGGAGGATGGATGCTCAAGATAATGTAAAGTAGGCTAAAACATTGGATATTAATTAGGAAGAGTCACATTGATAGGTACTTGGTGTAGAAGCGTAGGAAGAATATATATGTGTGACAGAGAGCATCGATGGGCATGCCAAAAGTTATGAACTGAGGCATGGAAGAAAGATCACAACGTGAGGGGAAGTGCGTTGCATGGAATTATATGAGGTGAGAATTTCCTTCTCCATAAGGTATTGTGGAGCAACACACCCACATCTATAAAAGACTACCATGGTAAAGATACCACTTCCTTCCATATCCAAGCATGTGAAATAGCACGGATGGGAAGCACAAAGTATTTCCATCTTCATTGTGGGTTCACAATTTTATTCCACCCTACAAGGTTATGTGACAGATGGTACATTCACGGCGAGACATGCCACCAAACAGGGAATTGGCAAGAGTTAGCGGCTGATCTCATTCAAACATTCAAATATTGGAGTACAAAACCCTTGGTGGATAAGGCGTTGCAGTTGTCAAGTACATTGCCATTGGGGATGGTACCATGGCGAAGATAGGCTACCTGGACTTGCTAGGGTGAACCTAGCCTAGAGGCACGCTTTGAGGAAGAAGAAATAGAAGAGATATGGTTTGAGCACACATGTATAGAGAAAGAAAAAGGAAAGATGGTTTATATAATTGATGGGGAAGAGGCAGAAAACTTGGATGTTGACCATTTTGTAGGGACACGTGAGGTGTTAGATAGTTCTGATGAATGGGCATGCACCTATCATGAACCTTTAAAGATAAATAAGGTTAACATCAGCTCAGAGCAGAACCCAAGGAGGAAATCATTGGAGACTATTGGTTAGAGAAATAAGTCTCTAAGATCATTGATCTTTTACGTGAGTTTGAGGATTTATTCCTACATGGGTATCATGAACTAAAAGGTGTTCACCATTCCTTGGGGGAAATGAGAATTAAGTTGAAGGAGGGTGCGCACCCAGTCTGGAAGAGACCATACCGAATGAATCCTAACCTATGCGTGAAGGTCAAGGAAGAAATAGACAAGATGATAGCATCGGGCATCATTGAAGTTGTTGAAGAGTCAGAGTGGATAAGTCCAATGGTAATTAGCATCAAGAAGGATGGAAGGATAAGGATCTATGTTGATTACAGGGACCTGAATGTAGTGTGTATCATTGATCCTTTCCCAACCCCATTTACTAATAAATTTTAGAGGGAGTGGCAGGATGCGAGGTCTACTCTTTCACAAATGGATTCTTGGGCTATCACCAGGTAAGGATCATGAAGGAGGACTAGAGAAAGATGACTTTTCCACTAAGTGGGGAAGTTTTTCCTATATATTCATGCTTTTGGGTTGAAGAATGTGCCTACTTGTGTTCTCATACATTTGTGGTACAAGCTTTCTGGTGATGAGGATTTCATCCATAAATTTCTTCAAGTCTACCTGGATGATTGCACGATATATGGGCTAGTGAAGGACCATTGTAGAAAACTTAAGGTTAATGTTTGAAAGGTGTCGGAAGTTGAGGATATTCCTCAATATTAAGAAATTTTTTTCTTTACCGCATTTGGAACATTATAGGAACACATCATATGTAAGGAGGGCCTCTTGGTAGATCCCACAAAATTTGTAGTAATTTTGGGATTGAGGGAGCCTACTAGCCAAAGCACAGTATGTGTGGATTTCTTGGGCATACGAGGTACTACAAAAAGTTCATCAAGGGATATGCCAAGATCACCGCACCTTTAGAAGAGTTTCTTAAGCATAAAAGTGCCTTTCATTAGGGAGAGGTGCAACAGAAGGCATTTGACACTTTAAAGGATAGGCTTATCACCGCGCCCCATACTACGATTCCCTCTTGGGATAATCCCTTCCATGTTCATGTCGATGTCTCGGGGACCACCATTGGATTATTACTTGCATATCCTGGTGAAGGGATTTTTATCATCCTTTGTGCTTTGCAAGTAGGAAGTTAACACCGTGGACTAGAATTATACTACAACTAAAGCGCGAGGCATTAATGATCTATGCACTTCTCAAGTTCGGACATTATTTACTAAAGACTCCATTTATATTTTACATTGACCATATGGCATTGAAATACTTGGTGAACAAGCTCGTTCTACAAGGGCACATATGTCAATGGGTACTATTGTTCTAAGAATTTGAGTTCACGGTGGTTGTCAAACCAGGAAAAAGTAATTCTGACCTAATCATTTGTCTAGAATCAATTCAGGGGAGGACGTGCAAAGCATTGAGGATACCATGCCGGATACGAAAAATATTTAGGTTGTGGTTGCGCCCCTCAAACTTAGAATATATTGTAGTATTTCTCAAGACAAGTGTAGTGTAAATTGGAAGAGATGAAGGCATTGGATAAAAGCAATTAGCTATATGCTCCAAGCACCATGCAACATGTTGATTCATGGGGATTTATACAAAATAGGATGTGATGATATTCTACATCGGTGTGTTAGAACGTGATCACCTAGCCATAATAGAATAAGTGCACGAAAGTAGTGCAGTGGACACTATACAGTGACACCACTACATACAAGATATTAATGGCCGATTCTGGTGGGAGACCCTATATTAAGACTAAGATCAAGGAATACTACAAGGTGTGTAACCATTGTCATTGCATTGACAAACCAAGGCGATGAGATGAAATGCCTTTGCACCCTATTCCCAATGCCGATCCTTTCAAAAAGTAGGCTATAGGATTCGTAGGCCTATTACACCAATGCCTGTGCACGCGTAGGGACTGGTCACGGTATATAATCACTTGCACATATTACTTGATAAGGTGGGTAGAAGCAGCACCCACTAAGGATTGTACAATAGCTACTGCAGCAAGGTTCCTATGGGAAAACATTATTACAAGGTATGGATGCCCTTTGAGTTTGACTAGTGACAGGGGTACACATTTCTTGAATGAGACAGTAAGGATTCTATTAACAAAATTCATGGTGGCTCATCACAAGACTACACCTTACCATCCACAAGCAAATGGAACCACGAGATGCGTTTAACAAAATAATAGTCACAAGTTGACTAAGATCTATGATGTTGGTAGACGATTGGGATGAAAAAGTATCATCTGTTCTTTAGGCATATAGGATATGTAGTGCCCACTTCCCTTTGACACTTTTAGATATTGATCTTGATACTGTTGATCTTATTATGGACACTATTATGTTTTGTTTTAGTATGATGGTTAGATGTTAGATCAGGGATTATTATTGATCTGGATTCAGTTATTATGCATGATGATTACTAGAGACATTTTTATATGTGGATGATGATATACTGTTTGACATGGACATATTATAGATGTTGATTTGGACATGTGACATTGGATATTGTGAGTAGACCTAGTATGGAAGATTATTGATGATGATATAGTTGATTAATTAATTGAAAATGATAATGTTGAATTCTTGATGTTGTTGTGATTCATATGTTTAGATGATCTTGAGATGTTGTTTATATCATTTTGGATGTTCTGATATGGCCACGAGGCTGAAGGAGGTATTTACATTTTGTAGGTTAAAATATCACAACAATGTTGGGGGACTGGAGACTAACCATATTGGAATTCTAGGTGAATTCAACAAGGTCACCATGGCAATTGTTTGTGTGTGTGTGTGTGTGTGTGTGTGTGTGTTATGTTAGGGATTCCCATGGGGGATTTCCATTATATGTGACCATGGGGTTGTGTATTTAGTAATGTGGTTTCTTTATTAATGTTTGCATGTGTTTATTTTGTGATGTGTTACCCTTTTCATTAGTTATTATATGTTGTGTTAATGTTGTGGATAATCATGTGTTAAAATAAATAAATCAATATGTCATAAGAATGTAATTAATGAAGTTGTTTCCCTTAAATGTAATGTTGTAAGAGTGTGTAAGAGAATGTAAGATAGATTTTGGAGTGTGAAACACTTCATCCTCTTGGGAATTCGAATTTGTCCTTGGGGATATATTTGGAGGCTTGTGGGACAAGTTAAACTTGTCCCACACCTCTTAAAATTATTCACCAACCATACCTATGGTTTGGAGGTTAAATTTAGACCTTTTAATGCATTTTGAAATGACTAATTGTAAGTTTTAATTGCACTTCTCTTACATGTTTCTAATTCAGTCATTTTTGGGGATGGGTTATTTTGGAGTGTGTAAATTAATTTTTGTTTTATTTATTATGTTTAGGTGAATGATGTTGACTTTGATATTTGGGTTGAGGAAGAATGATGTGGCATCCCACATGGATCCACATCATCCTCTTCTCTTCCCTCTCCTTTAAAATTTGAACTCCTTGCTTGTTGGATGGTTGTTGAAACTTTGCTTATTCCTCTTGGGGTGAATTTTTCTTGTTGTTTTGGAGCCTTGCTTGTGAAAGGAGTTTGGAGTCATTTGCATGCTTGGTGTGTTGCTGATTTTGGACTGAATTTTGGCATTGGGAAGCTTGTTGATCTTGGAACAAACTCCATTATGGAGAGGTAGGAACTTGATATTTTTAAAATGTTTCTTTCTCTTGCATGCATGTATGAAATGGTGAATGTTGTTATGTGTGTGTTGGCTGGTTGGGTAGACTACTTAGGACATGGTGTAGGAGAAGGCTATGGGGATTTCAAATGGGGGCATAAGGGAATGCCAATGGCATCAATTTTATTATGGAGGGAGTTTGGGATTGGGATCCACCATGGAAAATAAATAGCTTGCATTTCTTACTCTTGGGGGGCATAAGGGAGAAACTTTGGGGGAATAAGGAAGGAGAATTTTTGGGGGCATAAGGATATGTGAGATGGTTTATTTTGGTAGGTTGTATTGGTGGATTCCCATTTCCCATTGGGAGGCATAAGTAGTTCCCCATAGATCCTTGCTCTTGTTGGCTTGCTTGATGAAGCCTCAATTTTGTTTGCACTTGTTTAATGTAGTTGTGAACTACATTCTTCTTGAAATGTGTTTTGAATGTGAAAATGTTGCATGTTTGTTGTGGAAGCCTTTGTTGCCATGTGTTGTATTGCATCTCTTATTTCAATATGGTTGGGGCTCGGGGCCAATGAGGAAGGATGGCTTCTCCCTTCTCATTGGATATCTTGGTTGGGTGGAGAGTGTTGCCTTTCCCCTTCCTTGTTGTGATCAAGATGAAAAGATGAAGAAACTAGCATGTTGTTGTTTTTGAGCAAGAGGAATATACAGTTTGACAGTCCCTTCTTTGAGCAAGTTCATTGTAATCCTTCCCACTTTGGAGTGGATGAATTGTATAGCAATTTGTAATGTGAAGATATTTGTATTGATAATGGAAGATTGAAATTGGAATGTGAAATGTAAAGAAGTTATATTCTACTCTCTGTTTTGAAAGGAAATGTGAAAGGATGTTACATGCATTGCATTTTGTATTTAGAAATCAAATGGAAAAGAGATAAATTGTAAATTTGTTGTTGGAAATCAATAAAGGAATGCTCTACCTTCTCATACTTGCATGATTGTGTTGGAATTGAATTGTTGTTGTGAATCAAATCTCTGTTGGAATGAAGAATGCATATGAAGGAAAAGAGACAGTGTTTTATTCTCTTGAAATGAGTTGAATTTGGAAATCAGGATTTGTATAATTGCTATTGAATGGTTGACTGAATCAATTGAATGCATTAGACTAGAAAGGAAATGAATTCTCACACTTGGAGGATGGAAAAATGTTTAAGAACCTTTAATGTTTGATCTCTATTTTATTTCCTAAACTGGCAATCAAATTTATCAAAGAAATGAGCAGTTCAAACTTGCACCAAGAAATAAGATATGAAACATTAAAATTTAGATGTAGTAAGTCCTAAGGAACTCAATTTGACAATAAAACTTAAGAAATATCCTTGAGAACTTGTAAAATTAAAATCAAACTTGCACAATTGTTCTGCTCCCAATGATATAGATAAATAAACACACACACACACACACACACACACACACACACACACACACACACACACACACACACACACACACACACACACACACATCAATTACAACTCAATAAACTAAATTGAACCTTGAAACCTCTCAAATTCATCTAAAAACAAGCCTCCATGTCTGTTTGACATGTTGAGTAAGTAGGAGAACAAATTTGAATAAAAATTTATAAGTGAACTTCTCCCAGTTTTGTTCTACAAAATCCTACAGATTGTTTTCATTAAATTTACCACTTAAACTTCATAAAATTTCAAAATTGATGACTTTTGTGTAAAGAGGGCTTTGAGAGATTTCTAGAAAGTCCTCGTTTTCCCAAATTTGAGCTTCCTATCAAAAGTTATGGCCATTTGAAGTTTTACTTCAAATTGGCATTCAAAAATAAAATAAATCTAACTGTTAACTTTAATTTTTGACTTTGGAAAAATTTCCAAAAAATTCTGCGGCCCCGCCATCCCGTAACCAATCAAGACCTACCACATGGCACCTCGGAGGGGCGGACCAGTTTTAAACTTGTCTTTTTGAAAATTTTACCTTGGGAAAAATTTCCCACTTTTCCCCACATCCTGCTTGCCACACTGACCAATCAGTGCACGCCACATGGCACGGCGGTGGGTCGGACCCTTTTGAAACTTAAACCTTTTAAGTTTTGGACCTCGGAAAAATTTCCAAATTTTTCCCACATCCCCACTAACCCGTGACCAATCACATGCCAACACGTGTCTAGGTGGAAGTGTAGGAGGTTTTTGGACTTAGCGTTCTTTGTTCCCCTTGGAAAAAATTTCATTTTGCCTCCGTGGCCCCACACTAGTGCCCTACCTTGGAAATTCCTCTCCTTCACACATGTGTAGGCCTACGAAAGTTTTGGACTTTTCTCCCTTTTGGCGTAATGCCTTAGGTTTTCCTCTACCCTGTCTCCCGCGCCAATCAACGCATGACACGTGGCATTTCTGGCATCGGCATAAGCACGGACCAATTCAGTCCCCTTGCAATTTTGGCAAAAGAGACTTAAAGTCTCAACCCACTCCGTCAGCCTACCATTTCTCCCAACCAACCGGGAGTGACACGTGTCTTCCTCGTGCTTGGAGCTCACGAGCACACGAATGCATTTTACGCTTTTGCACCCAAAAAAAGGAAAATGCGCCAAGTTCCTCCCCACTCCGTTGACCCACGCAAGGGGGAAAAATTTTCCTCCCTAGGCCCACGGATTATCCCTTGGGAAAATTTCTCCCCTAAAGTCCACTGGCCCATAACTTGAAAAATATAAGGAGTTAGGAGGACTTCTTTATATCACTGAAAGGTGAGAAAATTTCCTATCTAATGGGAATGATTTAGAGAAATTTTGGAAGCATTAAGTATGAGAAAATCTAGTTGAAACTCAAATCTGTTAGAGAGTGGGTATGGGGGTAAATTTCTCCTTGAACCTAACTGAATCATCTAACCCTAAATTTTGAACCATGTAAACTTGATATTGCTAATGAAGGAAAAATATGTCCTAGTGAAATTGAATTGTTCCGAGAACCTAATAGGGTCAATTGTTGCCTTGCAACTTGGTTGTGGATAATCCTAATAAAAAAATATATATCCCATAATTTTTCTAGCTAACCCTAGGTTGTTTCTTGGGTCTCAAGTGGTTGTTTAAACGGGAACTACAGGGATAACCTACAAGAGGTTGAATAAGGCCACACCATTCCAATTGGTGTTTGGCACGGAGGTTTTCCTACCATTTTAATTCATGTTACCTTCTTTGCGTATAGCATGCGCAGGAGGATTAGATGATGAATAAGCGTGGAGGAAGAATAGAAAAATTAATTCAGCTGGATGAGATATGATCATTAGCCAGTGGAGCCAAACAATGAAAAGAAAACAAAAGGCATGGCATGATCATCACATTAAGAACAAGAAGTTTGAGGTTGGGTAGATGGTCTTACTATATGATTCAAAGTTTTTGTGCCATCCTAGGAAGTTAAAAGTCCATTGGTTGGGTCCCTACATCATCTCGTACATCCTTGACTCAAGCGCATGCTAGTTACAAGCACTGGATGGGACGATATTTCCAGGACACTTCAATGGAAGTAGGTTGAAGCCCTACTATAAATAAGTCTTCTTGGTGTTTGTAATAAGGCAGTATTGCCAGTTAGTTTAGGATTTCCCTTAATGCATTTTATTTTCTTGTGTTTCCCTTTCTCGTTGTTATTTTTGTGTTATGCCTTGGGCACCATGGTAACCTCATTACTTTTTCAAAGGTTGTGAATGCGCAGAGGACCACACATCATTTTAGTGTGGGGTAGAATAATGTGGAGGAAAGTGCAAAGTGTGAAGAACCAGGAAGGATTGTGTTGGAAAGCCCAGTTGAATAGCCCTAGGATAGGAAGTGCATGGAAGGAAAGGTGAAAAAGGATGGTTAGTATCAAGGTAAGGCTACATTATGGATCCACGTACAAAAGAGGAAGAAGCACAAAAGTAACACGAGGTAGGCAAGAGAAAAAATCATGACAAAAGTACCTTCGGTGCTGGTGATGCATGCTGCAAGAGTCTCACCTATGGGTATCAAGATGGATTGGTTGCACACCGGAAGAGTGGGGGATTATTCGCCAAGATATAAGAAGTGATGGAAGGAAAGGTGAAAAAGGATGGTTAGTATCAGGGTAAGGCTACATTATGGATCCACATACAAAGAGGAAGAAGTGCAAAAGCAAAACGAGGTAGGTGAGAGAAAAAATCATGATAGAAGTACCTTCAGCGCCGGTGATGTGCATGTAAGATTCTTCTGTCAAGATGGATTGGTTACACATCATAGGGTGGGGATTATCTGTACAAGGTTGGCCACATGAGTTAAAGTGCTAAAGTCAGGGTTTTGTTGAAAAAGTTACATTAAGTGTTGAAGTATGGTGGTAGGTAAGGTAGCATTTAATGTTGAAAAGTAGGAAAAACTATAAATAGAAGGTTGGACACTTCATTATTTACATTACAAATATGAAGAAGGAAGAGATTTTGTGAACTAGGGTTTCTAGAGTTGATCCATGTGAAGAAAAATTGGAGAAATTTAACCGTGAGTGACTAGTTTGGATCTGTAAACCAAGAGGGAAATAGTTCACGGGCGTAGAGAGAGTTGTGGAGAAGCGTCATCTTGTGAAAGGGATATTCCACCGATAGGCCAGGTTAGGGCACGGGTTAAAAAGAGTTTCTTCACAAGTTCGAGATCTAAACTTGGAAAGGGTAGAGAAGCAGAGAAAGAGAAGTTAAAGTGTAAAGATAACCTACAAAATGACACCCAAGAAACCAAGCTGTAACACCTAAGAATGGAAAAGGAAAGGAAAGGGAAAATAACAAGAAACCACATTTTGAGTACCAATGAAGAATGGTATGCAGAAATGTAGTACCCAGATGGGGTTTTGCTTAGAAAGGAGTGGGAGTCCCATTTAAGAAACATGATAGTAAGTGATTATAACCATCACACAAACATGACTAAAAAAGAAATGGCACTGGAGTTAGTGCACCCAAAAAAAAACAAGAGGACACCAGAAGGGTTACCCATTTACAATGTGAAAGTAAAAGTGAAGTTGGAGAAGGCAGGATTGTTGCAACTCTATGAGTTTCCCTACTTTGGGAAGCCTGAGTGCCTCTATCAATGGCTGATGTTGCACGTACACAAAGATCACTTTCACTTCATGGGGCACAAGATGTGCATAACCCCTCAGCTGATTTCAAAATTCACAGGTCTCATCTGTGAAGGAGAAAGTATAGAGGACAACCTATGCGACAAAGAATCCATCAAAGAAATCGTCACCGCATATGCATACAAGAAGGGGTCAAGGTACTTTGATATTGTGGATATCCAAGACTTGGTGATGAGAATGGCCACACACCTAGTAACAAAACTTAATGACCAAGAGAGGTGGACGCAAGTGAACAAGTCATGGCTCAATGTTTGCAGAAGGATATCGGAGGGCGCCATCTACAACTTGTCTGCGTACATCATGGATGAGATCATCAGCAGTGCGTAGGAGGGTGACAAGATACTTTTCAGAAATTTCCTCTTAACTATTGTATTTTCAGATATCGAGTGCTAGATGTGGTAGATAAGTTCATGTGGGAGTACCTAGAGGAAGACCCCTCACCCGCAAAGAGATTTGAAAAATACACTTGCGATAGCATGACGGCCATTCACAAGGCACGTCTTGAGAAATGGTATACGTGCTTGAGGAATGTGTTCGGGGTAGAATGGAGGATCCCAAAACAACTACAAAGCTCATAGAGGGAGAAGCTAAATTCATAGTATACCAACACTTCTGCATTGGTAGATTTAGGTTGGTTGATGAAAGCATGAGCCCATGGTGTAAACTTCCATTTTCCTTCACCACTCAGTACTTCTAGGCGGGGTAAATAGATTCAAGGAATCCAAGAAGCTAAAGTTTGACCTTGGAAGTATGGATTGGGACCATAGGGAGATGTGTAGGACATTGGTCTACCCCAACAAGCATGCATACGTGGAAAATTATGTATCGCATGAAGTTCAGATGATGAAACCCCGACTCTACCTATGCAGGGAGGTCCACGACGTGTGTATACCTTCGCATAAGGCCCAAGTTTGAGAAGGGAACTTATCTTGAGAATGAGATAGCTATACCTGAAGACCTAACAGGTAGAAAGAAGACCACGCCCAAGAAAAGGAGACGAGAAGAGATAAAGAAAAAGGCACCAAGTGTCCAAGATACTCAAGTAGTGGGCGCCCCGAGAACAAGCGCTAGAACAAGTACTTACACGTGCAGGAAGAGGTCCCGGTTAGAGAGGAGGTGACATATTAAGAAAAGATTATTGTAGAGGATAAATCACCGGAGGAGGAATAATAGAAAGTAGAATCTCTATACTAGAATCCCGATTAGGAAGAAATGTATGTGATGAAGGAAGTGTTGTTGCGGAGCTCACAACACCCCTGGATGCACATCAGGCTTCTAGGTTGATGTTTGAGGCATCCAGTGTGATTGCAAAACATGGAAACCTCTCTCAAGTGTGGGACTTGTGAAACGAGAGAGGAATCTCCATCTTAGAGGTTGGTTCCTCAAACTCCTCTCGATTAGATCTAATACTTGCACCACTTACTACGAGAGGTTCAATCCTAATCCTACTCTAAATTGCAAGTGCATAGAAATGCAAAAGGAGTGGTGAATAATTTTTGTCATGCAAATAGACACAAACCAAAGATTGCAACATAAAACATACACAGGATGATAAGATATAATTTAGGATCTGAAATGAAGCAAATAATACAAACAAAGGACTGAAACCATTCACAAAGCTTGCATTATCATTTCCAATGTCAAAACACTGCATTACAACCTCAGAGAGGTAAAAACTATTACAGTCTTTGAAGAGGTCTGATTCTTGCAACAATCACTTGCTGGAGGTGAAAGAAGAAGTTTTATGCCAAAAATGTTCCCCCTTTGAAATGAGCCAAATGGCTTTTTACATTGCATGGGTCGAGCCCAGGAGAGAGAAACATACAAAAACATGTGAGAGCCCATTCCTCCTTGACTACAGATGCATTAAAATGGCATGGGGAGACCTTACAAACCCATACCCTATCATTTTTGACCGAATTGCAGGAGAATGCGACCCATTCTGCGTTAAATTTGGTCACTGAAATGTCACTTCTGGCCATGAACACGTGTCAGAGCCGTTTCTTAACTTTCTCTCTCTAGACTACACCAAAATTCAAGATTAACCCCGAGAATCATGTAGATAATTTCATAAGCTTTCCAATGATATAAAGAACGTGCAAATCCGAGCTCTGGATCGAAAGATATGGTGATCTGAAGATTTAGGGCACAAAACAGGAAAATGTGTTTTGAAATTTTTTCCCGCGCTCTGCCACCTGGATGACACGTGTCAAGCGCTGATTGGATGCGTAATTCTCTCTCCTTTCACTTACCCATGGGTTTTCCTTGAAAATTTTGACCTTTTTGATGATTTTGGAACATTTTCACTTTTCCCCATGCCCCGCCACCACTTGGGACACGTGGCATGCATTGATTGGTCGAGGGGGCGGGAAGACTTCTTTTACTTTTTTTAGCTTTTGGCCAAAACTTTTGCCAAATTCTTCCAAATCCTCCCCAGAGCTCCATGCTTCCTGCTCCATTGGACACGTGTCCTCTTTTGATTGGCTCGGGCTGACCCTTCAAACCTCGCCCTTTGAAATTTTGGATGTTTTCCCTTGTGACACGTGGCGTGATTTGATTCATCCATCGGGCTCCTGCCACTTTTCCGCGTCCCTCGCGTCCGTCCTTTGGCCCGGATGTCCCAAACTATTTGGGACAAAAACTTCCGATCCACCCGATTGGGCTTCCTTGTCCCTTTTGGTGATGACACGTGGCGTGAATTTGATTGGCTCTCGGCTCCTTGGCTCCCGCGTCCACGCGTCCCTATTGGCCCAGCTTTGTCCCCGAGTCTGAAAAAGTTCTCCTTTTCCCTCTTTGATCCAGGTGGTTCGCGTCCTTCGCGTCCTCACGGCCCAGATGTCCCAAACTGCCCCCATTCGGCGCGATTTAGTCGATTTTCTTTTCTCCTTGGCCGGTTCGCCTTTCCGCGTCCCATGCGTCCTCACGGCCCGGATGTCCCTTGCTCTGCTGCCCCTTTGGCGGCGCCCTTTCGGCCGATTCGCGCCCCGATGTCCCAACTGTCCCAAGGACCACCTGGACTAGGACTTAGCCATTTTTCATGATTTTTCCTGGCCCAAGCTTGTTTTTGCAACTTTTTCACCTTTTCTCAGAACTTGCTCTTTTCTTCTTGGACAGGAGAGTTAGAAAAAATCTGAGGGGACCCTAGAAACATGATTTTTGCCTGAATCAATCTATTTTCACAGGACTTGAGTATTTTAATGCATGTTATCAATTTTACCACAGGGGTGAATTTGGATAACAATTTGGTGACTTCAGTGGGGTTACACTGCTGCTTAGGTAGAAGATACCGATTACTGAAGCGAGTCCATTGGGCATGGAGTCATCAAATATTCTATTTAGAACCCCAGCCCGACTTAGAATGTGTAAGGAGGAAGATGGAATATCACATGGGAAGCAAGGACTGCAAAACATCTCCATGGACAGCAAGCTATGCCAAAGCACTTAGGAAAACAAAACTAACCTACAGCAAAACAATGTGCACAAGCACTTGGAGGAATGAAAATCTAATCTAATATTTACAAGTAGTGAACTTCCCTCTAGAAGCAACGCTTGAGATAGATTCCATTGACTGGAATCTGCAGTTCTTCACCATCCAATGAGGCCAATTGGAAAGCATTGTTGTTCTTGCACTTCGTGACCATGTATGGGCCACTCCAAATGGCATCAAATTTTGAATGCCTTCCCGGTTTTGCTCTATCCACATCCCATTTCAACACTAGATCTCCAACTTGAAAAGATCTATCCTTGGCCTTCTATCAAAGGTCTTCTTGATCAAAGCTTGATCCTTTTCCATTGCTTGGGATGCCTGATTTCTGATCTCTTGCAGCTCCATCAACTCTGCATACCTCACCTCCATGGGCTCAAATTCTAGCAACTCCAGCTGCTTCATGAGTTCCAATGTTGGCAACTCAAGTGACATGGGCAAGATTGCCTCTCTTCCATAGACAAGTTTGAATGGAGAGTTACCTGTGGATCTTTTGGGAGTTATCCTATCAGCCCATAAGGCTGATTTCAGTTTGGTATGCCAAGACCTCTGATTCTCATCAAGAGTCCTCCTAATGATCCTCAACAAGTTCTTGTTTGTAGACTCGGCCTGGCCATTACCTTGAGGGTAATAGTTTGATGAAGTGCTTAGGTAAATACCATTCTTGACAGCCCACTCAGTCACCTTAGATCCAATGAATGCCAATGCATTATCAGAGATTATTGTAGCAGGTACACCAAATCTGGTTGTTATCCCCTCATAAAAGTCTAAGATGTTAGACTCATTTGCCTCTTTGAGTGCTACTGCTTCTGTCCATTTGGTGAAGTAGTCCGTGGCTGTCAAAATCCATTTGTGCCCTTGGCTTGAATTGGGATTAATGACTCCAATGAAGTCCAAACCCCATTGCATGAATGGCTGGTCAACTGAGATTGGATGTAATGGAAGGGCAGCAAGTCTCTCTTTTCCTGTGAAGAATGCACAATTCTTACACCTCTTGATCCATGCATAGCAATCACTGAAGATTTTAGGCCAATAATAACCAGCCTTCATGATTTTTAGAGCTGTCACTCTTGGTGCAAAATGACCACCAGCTGGTCCACCATGAAACTCTTCCAACACCCTTTGAATCTGATTTGTGCTAATGCATCTCAGCAGCACTCCATTCACATCTTTCTTGAACAAAACTCCATCAACAATGGCATACGGGACAGCCTGCAATCTGAAGTGTCTCCTTTGGGTCTTGTTCATCTCCGGAGGGCATAGGCCTGTGCCTAGGAAGTGTATAATACCTTGGGTCCAGCAAGGAGTGGGGGCAGCATTGTCTTCTTCTTGATTGCCACTTGGCTCATGGCTGTCTTGGACTATCAAAACAGCCTCTTCTTCATTGCATACTTCTTTTTGCTTCCCCAAAACCAGCTGCTCACACAATCCTTTCCCTCTTACCAGCTTGGTGATCTTGATCTCAATGTCATACTCCATGACACGGGTGATCCAACCTGCCCTTTTCTCATTCAAATCCTTGTTGAGGAGGAAGTCCTTAACCCCAGCATGTGAGACCAGCAACTGGACCTTGTTGTTTGAGACTAAATGCTTGAATTTCTTCAAGCTTCTGATTACTGCAAGTACATGCTTCTCAATAAAAGAGTACCTCACCTCATAGTCATCTAGGCTCTGCAGCTGAAGAAAGCAATTGGCTGCTCATCATTATCCTTGTTACTGCTTTGTACCAAAATGGCGAAATAGTGTCATTACCTCCAAATGCATAGAGGATGAAATCCTTGGAGAAGTCTGGGTTGATGAGAGTTGGTGCTTGAGAGATGGCTTCTTTGATTGCTTCAAAACTCTCCTTGCCTTCTTTATCCACTTGAAAGCCATGCTCTTCTTTAACATTTTGGTGATGGGCTTGACAAGGGCTGCAAAATCTGGGACAAACCTCTGAACAAAGTTTATCCTTCCCAAGAAACTCTGAAGGGCTTTCTTGTGGCTTGGCAATGGTAGTGCTCTTATGGCTTCAACCCTCTCTGGATCAATTGCTAATCCTTCTTTGGAGACAATATGGCCAAGGAGCTTTCCTTCATGTGCAAGAAAGATGCACTTCTTAGGATTCAAAGACACTCCAAATCTCCTGCACCTCGTGAAGACTTGTCTCAAATGAGAGAGGTGGTCTGCTGCATTTTTGGAAAAAATAGTGATATCATCAAGGTAAATCAGCACCACATTGTTAATCAAACCTTTGAATGCCATGTCCATTGCCCTTTGGAAGGTAGCACCAGCGTTGGACAGCCCAAATGGCATTTTCCTGTATGCAAAAGTTCCCCATTTGGTTGTGAAGGCTGTCTTGAACTGGTCCTCTTCCTTCACCATAATCTGATTGTAGCCTGAGTAGCCATCAAGTAGTGAGAACCTTTCTGAACCAGCTACAACTTGCAATATTTGCTCCATGGAAGGGAGTGGGTAATGGTCCTTGAGAGAGGCTCTATTCAAGTCTCTGAAGTCAACACACAATCTGATCTCTCCACTCTTCTTTCTGACTGGAACTAAGTTGGCAACCCAACTAGAATGCTTGATTGGGAATATGATCCTTGACTCAATCAGCTTGTCCAATTCTTTCCTCATGAGAGGCTCCATGTGTGGATTGACTGGTCTTTGTTTACTTTGTGAGGCTTAGTATTTGGATCCAATTCGATGGTATCTTTGAGCTAAGTTGGGATTGAAACCTTTCAAGTCTTCATAGCTCCAAGCAAAACATGTCGGGAACTCTTGACATTGTGTATGAACTCATACCTTTCTTGTTCAGTTGTCATCCTTCCAATTTGCAATGGTTTGTTCTCTTCTACCAAGATGGATATTGAATCCTCTCTCTTGACTTGAATGTTTGCTTTCTCCTTTCTAAACTGATCATTGGGGTTAAAAATGGACTCCAAAGTGATAAGTCCTTTGGGCAGCTTGTTAGTTCTCAGTTGTACCACTTGGTCACCATACTGCTGTTCCAATTTTCTTGATTCTTGGCTGAGAACTCAGCTTCTTCTTGCAAGAAATGGATGATTTGCTGGTCATTTCAAACACTTGCCAACTAACATTGTTATCTGGCACTGAAGGCCTCACAATCACGTGGATGTTTGGTTGTACCTTGTCTTGTTGAATGCTTTCCACAATGTCAAAGGCTGCCCCTCTTTGCTGAAGCTTTGTCGGCGACTTGATTCTCTTTCTAGGAATGGATTTGATGCCAAAACCCTCAAAATCTTCCATGAGGTCCCACACCCTATTCTTGTAGCACTTGAGTAGATCATTCTTGGCAGCATGTTGTCCCTTGACCTGATTTACAATCAATTCACTATCCCCAAAGACTTGCAAGTTCTTTATTTTCTTCTTTATTGCCCAATGCATCCCTTGCACCAAGGCTTCATATTCAGCAGTGTTATTGGAGCATGCAAACTGAAATCTAAAAGCTGAATAGTACTTTACTCCTTGAGGTGAAACAAGCATGGCTCCACCTCCTGACACCTTGTCTACTCCTTGATCCATCAAAAAACAGCTGCCATACCTCATTGTCATCTTTGTGGTTTGGCTTGGTGATGCTAGGAATAGGCTGATTTTCTTCGTGTATGCAATAGACCCCTAGCTCAGATTCTTCCACTTCTTGATAAGGATCAAATGCATGTATCTTGTTTGCCCATTCATCAAGAGTTAGATCCGGGATGCTTCCAACCTTGGTGTCAGCTTCATCAGTGCTTGGGTGATCTTCTTGATCAAATGTTGAGCAATTGGCATTAATCTGACTTGGAGTGTAAGGCTCAATGTGGAAGTTTGCAATAGGTTCTGACCTGATTGTAGCCTTAGTTCCATACCTCATTCTGAATAGCATGTGTGACCAATCAGCAGACAAATATCCCCCGATCTTGGCTGTGTGAAGTCCCTTGACAAGCATAGGGCAAAAAGTGGTGGAAGGTCTATGGCTGATACATCTTGTAAAACAACAACATTTGGACATGCATGCAAGGTAAGACTCAAATTTCTAATCACTCCAACTGTTGCTACTTGCTGTCCCATCCAGCTGCACTACCCCTTTGGATATTGTTTCATATTGGAGCCCTAGCTGATCAGCTATTTGTTTAGGCATTACTGAGCTACTTGCCCCGAGTCTATCATGCAATTGTGCACTAGCTGATTTCCAATGATTAATGAAACATAGAAAGGAGGGGGCTTCAACATTTTACCTTGCTGTCCTCCATGATTTCCCTCAGGCTGGGCAGCATTTGTAAGCACTTTGTCTTGCATCTGAACTTGCTGATTCGAAGTTGGCCAGTCCTTCATGGCAGCTTGCAGCAGATCTCTTTGGCCTGGGATAGATAGGGATTCCCACATTGATATATTGACGTTTGTCTTCTTCATCTGATCAATGATACTGAATGGTGATGAAGGATCTCTTTGTTGTCCCTTGGTTTGCACATTCACTCCTTGCATGTGGGCAGCAACAACTGGTATTTGAGTTGGCCTAGGGGCTGTTCTTGGCTGCCCTTGTGCATTTGAAATTGGATTTTGCTTGCCAACCATTTGTGGAGCCATGGAAGGTTGTGGATTGGTTGGGGCTAATGGCTGTTCTTCACCCAAATTCCTCCTTTTTGACCTTGTGTTGGCTGCAACACCTTGAGAAACTACTTGATTCATGCCACAAAAATCTTCTGCTTGCCAATTTACCAATGTGGTGTCATTTGGGGCTGATTGTTGTTGGAATGTTTCTTGTTGTTGGTTGTTTCCTTGACTGCCCTCACCCTCCACACCAGTAGTTGTCACCATTAGTGCTTGATTCAAAGCACCATTGAAGCACATGGATTGGTTATGAGGCTCATTGCATGGAAAACACCAATCATACTCCTGAGCAATGTTGTTTTGTGTTGGCACCAATGCCTTAGAGGTAGATATGGCATTTGGATTATAGGGCTGAAATGGTCTATTGGCAGGAGGCCTTGTTTGATTCATATTTGCAACTGGATTAGGTGGCCTTTGTGGTTGGTATGGCTGCCTATTAGGCTGAGCTTGGGGTTGATAAGAAGGTCTAAAACCTTGGGCTTGCTTGCCTCTTGAGAGTAACCAGCTCATTGCCTAGGTTTTGCAATTGCTTCATGACTTCTTGAAGCTCATTTGGGGCACTTGGAGATGAAGTGGAAGCTTCATTTGAACTCTGATTTCTAGGAGTGGGAGAAGGAGCCAAATTAGGTGCTTGATTGGTGTTTGGACTCTCTAAACTTGGAAACAATGGCATGGGAGGTCTAGGGGCAAGTTTGCCAGCTTGGATCAAACAATTTTCAGCCCTAATGGCAATGCTATAAGCCATAGGGATAGTTATGCCTCCCATGGACTGAATTAACATAGAAATATCAGAATTTAGAGCTTTGAGATAGTAGAGAAAAGCACCTTACTTTATTGGCTTTGACTACCACTTGCTGAATTCTCTCCCAAGTCTTTTGAAATCTGAAGTTGAAATCGGTCAGCTGCTCATTGGGAGCTCTCTTGATGGTTGTCAGCTGCTCCAAAAGAGACAAGTTGTCTCCCTTCTCTCCAAATTGCTCATGAAGTGCTATACACGGTGATTCCAATTGTGATAGAACCAGCTCAAGGCTCTAAACCATTGCAATGCTTTACCCTTGAATGAAGATGCCAATAACTTGTGACCACTTGCATTTCATTGATTTCATGGATTGCACAAAGGTTAGCAATATCTTTAACATGATCACACAGAGTAGTCGATTTTCTCCAGTGAAGTAGGGAATGTTCTTCAAGGCTGCAATAGGAATTGGATGTTGTGCATTGAGGGCAAGTGGGCTGCTTCCTGTGAAGTTGACATAGGGGTTGTTTTGTGCCATTCTAATTGGTCTTAAAACCCTTGTTGACTGAATGAAAGGCCTACCAGGTGGAGGAGTTGAGAGAGTTCTATTTGGTGGAGATGGAGACCTTTGAATCCTTCTTCCTCTTTGCCTTCTTCTTGGAGATAATTGCAGGTATTCAAACAACACTTCTTCTTCTCCAACTCTTGACCTTGTGGTGATTCTTCTCATGAGTTTTCAAGCCTGCACTGTTGAAACCAGTTGATTCTTCCCCTTGGAGTCACCAGATATGCAAATAATAGCTCTTTTCAAGCAAGAAAATTGCAGCAGATGCACATCAACTTTGCTGCAATAAAAATGAGACCTCTAGTGTCCCACCGGGCATGCCAAAACTGTTGTTGCAGGCTCACAGCACCCCAGGATGCAGATCAGGCTTCTAGGTTGATCACTCTAGCATCCAGTGTGATTGCACAACATGGAAACCTCTCTCCAAGTGTGGGACTTGTGAAACTGAGAGAGGAATCTCTAGATTAGAGGCTGGTTCCTCAAACTCCTCTGATTTAGATCTATATTTGCACAACTACAGAGGTTCAGATCCTAATCCTACTCTAAATTGCAAGGAGACAGGGATAGAAGTGCAAAAATTGAAACTAACTAAAGATGGTGATGCACCAAAAGGAGTGGTGAATATTTTTGTCATGCAAATAGACACAAACCAAAGATTGCAACATAAAACATACACAGGCTGATAAGATATAATTTAGGATCTGAAATGAAGCAAATAATACAAACAAAGGACTGAAACCCATTCACAAAGCTTGCATTATCATTTCCAATGTCAAAACCACTGCATTACAACCTCAGAGAGGTAAAAACTATTACAATCTTTGAAGAGGTCTGATTCTTGCAACAATCACTTGCTGGAGGTGAAAGAAGAAGTTTGCTATGCCAAAAAAATGTTCCCCCTTTGAAAATGAGCCAAATCTGGCTTTTACATTGCATGGGTCGAGCCCGGAGAGAAAACGTACAAAAACATGAGAGCCCATTCCTCCTTGACTACAAATGCATTAAAATGGCATGGGGACCTTACAAACCCATACCCTATCATTTTTGACCAATTGCGAGGAGAATGCGACCCATTCTGCGTTAAATTTGGTCACTTGAAATGTCACTTCTGGCCATGAACACGCGTCAGAGCCGTTTCTTAACTTTCTCTCTCCAAACTACACCAAAATTCAAGATTGACCCTAGAATCATGTAGAGAATTTCATAAGCTTTCCAATGATATAAAGAACGTGCAAATCTGAGCTCTGGATCGAAAGATATGGATCTCATCGAAGATTTAGGGCACAAAACAGGTGAAAATGTGTTTTGAAATTTTTCCCACGCTCTGCCACCTGGATGACACGTGTCAAGCGCTGATTGGATGCGTAATTCTCTCTCCTTCCCTTACCCGTGGGTTTTCCTTGAAAATTTTGACCTTTTTGATGATTTTGGAACATTTTCACTTTTCCCCGTGCCCCCCGCCACTTGGGACACGTGGCATGCATTGATTGGACGACAGGGGCGCGGGGGAAGACCTTTGCTTTTTAGCTTTTGGCCAAAACTTTTGCCAAATTCTCCAAATCCTCCCGAGCTCCATGCTTCCCTGCTCCATTGGACACGTGTCCTCTTTTTATTGGCTCGGGCTGACCCTTGAAACCTCGCCCTTTGAACTTTTGGACGTTTCCCCCTTGTTGTGACACGTGGCGTGATCTGATTCGTCCATGGGCAAAAACTGCCCGGCTTTTCCGTCCCTCGCGTCCTTTGGCCCAGATGTCCCAAACTATGCAGGGGACAAAAACTTCCGATCCACCCAATTGGGCTTCCTTGTCCCTCTTCTGCCCGATGACACATGGCGTAATTTGATTGGCTCTCGGCTCCTTCGGCTCTCCGTCGTCCCGTCGTCCCACTGTCCCAGCTGTCCCGTGTAAAGTTCTCCTTTTCCCAATCCGATCCGGGTGGTTCGCATCCTTCATTTCCTCACGGCCCCGGATGTCCCAAAGCTTGTTCTTCCATCTGATGATTAGTCGATTTTCTTTTCCTTGGCGGTTCACCTTTCCACGTCCGCGCGTCCTCATCCCGGATGTCCCTTTGCTCTGCTGACCACTGCTGGCGCCCTTTCGGCGATTCGCGCCCCGATGTCCCTCGCCTTAGGACTTAGCCATTTTTCATGACTTTTCCCCGCCCAAGCTTGTTTTTTGCAACTTTTTCTACCTTTTCTCGACTTTCTTTTCAACCTCGGACAGACGGGAGAGTTAGAAAATATATGAGGGGACCCTTGAACATGATTTTTTCCCTAAATCGATCTATTCGAATCTGTCTGTCCCAAGGACCGCTGGACTAGGACTTAGCCATTTTCATGATTTTCTGGCCCAAGCTTGTTTTTGCAACTTTTCACCTTTTCTCGAAACTTGCTCTCATAAAAATATCCAAGTGTAACACATGGAAGGTGTACCAAACTCTAACATGAAAACAAGCTCCACAAACATAACAATCTCCCACTAGAGACTAATTTCTATTGAGCAAGCTTCTCAACCTTTCACTATCATCTGTGAAGGCCAACCAAAGATAAACATAGCTTTATTTTATCCTTGTGACCACCTTGGTCATCATGTCTCAGTAGGATTCTACTAGTATGAATCTTCTCCAACTTCAATTATCTTCCTCCAAAGCTTTCCTAATGAAGTGATATCTCAACTCGTATATGCTTTGTCCTAGAGTGGAAAGTAGAGTTCTTAGCTAGGTGTATAGCACTCAATATCACTATGCATCTTTCCATTCCTCTTGCTTATGCCCCAACTCCTCAAGCAATTGTTGTAACCAAATCATCTCTTTGCTTTTGCCTCTATGGTAGCAACATACTCATCCTTCATGGTTGACAAAGCCACTGACTTCTATAGTCAGTGAAATCCAGCTCACTTTTGTCCCACCTATATGTAAATATAACCTATCATGCTCCTCCTACTATCAACATCTTCAGCCATGTCTGAATATACATAACCATGTAAAGTGGTGTCCGATCCATTTGTAGCACAAAATTGTCCCCATGGTCCGTCTCAAATACCAAAGGATCCACTTTACTTGCTTGAATGCTCTTTACATGGATCACTCATAAATCTACTCACGGCCTCCCACTTTGCATGGGCAATATCAGCCTATTGCACACCATAGCATACATCAAACTACCAATCACCGATGAGTAAGGTACCTTGGACATCTGGTTTCTTTCTGCTCTCCGTCTTGGGACACTACTCCTTTGATAACTTAAAATGGCTCAAAAGTTCCAACTAGTTCAACATCCTACATGTTAAACCTATCCAATACCTTCTTAATGTGCTCTTCCTAAGATAAAGTCAGCTTGTATTCCTTCCTATCCCGAGTTATCCTCATACCAAGGATTTGTCTCGGCTACCCCAAATCCTTCATATTAAAGGATTCACTTAGCTATTTCTTGAGTACTTTTATTTCTGCATTTTTTACTCTGCAACCAATATGTCATCAACATACAAACATAGGATAATATAACTTCCATCCTCAAATTTCTTTGTATACACGCAATGGTTAGAATGACATCTAATATAACCTTGCTCCATCATGAAGCTATCAAACTTCTTATACCATTGATGTGGAGCTTGTTTTAGGCCATACAAGCTCTTCTTCAGTTTACACACCATCTCCTCTTTACCTTTGACTTCATATCCTTCTTGGCTATACATATATAGCTCCTCCTCCAAATCACCATGGAGAAATGCAGTCTTTACATCTAACTATTCTAAGTGCAAGTCTTCTATACACTATTCCAAGAACAGTTCTAATAGAAGTCATTTTTACTACAGGAGAAAAAATCTCATCAAAATCTATACCTTGTTTCTGTGCAAACCCCTTGACCACCAACCGGGCCTTATATCTTTTCTTTCCTCCTTCTTCATCTTTAACTCTATACACCCACTTGTTCTACAATGCTCTTTTTCCTTCTCGGTAGCTTCACCAAATCCCAAGTCTGGTTCTCCATGAGAGACTTATGCTCCTCATCCATGGCTTGCTCCCACTTCTTACTGGCATCTACCTGCATTGCTTCATCAAAGCTCTCTGGCTCTCCACTATCAGTGAGTAATAAATAATAAAGAGAAGGAGAAAAACGTTCAGGTTCTTTTCTTACCCTAGAAGACCTCCTCACTATAGGAGTTTGGGGTTCCTATTGAGTAGGTTCCTAAACTGATTCATGGGTCACTTTCCCATCTAGAAGATCCTCTACCACTACATATTCTTTCTTGGATTCTTCCTTGTTTTCCTACAACTGTTGCTTATACATGACTTTCTCATTAAAGACCACATCCCTAGACCGAATGATTTTCTTGTCCTTAATACTCCAACATTTAAATCCAAATTCATCACCACCATAACCAATAAAAGTGCATTTTTTCTGATTTAGCCTCTAGCTTGGTCCTATCATCCTTGTCAATATGAACAAACACCTCACATCCAAAGACTCTAAGAAATGAGTAATCAACTTTCTTACCATACCAAGCCTCCTCAAGTATGCCTCCATCCAAGGCACTTGAGGGTCCTCTGTTTATCAAGTACATAGTTGTGCTCACCGCTTCTGCCCAAAAATAAAGAGGCAGTCTTGCATGTATCCTCATGCTCCTAGCATGTTCCATTATTGTTCTGTTCATCCTTTCTGACACCCCATTCATTGGGGTTCTGAACTATTTTGCTACATGATTCCATTCTTAGAACAATAATCATTAAATTCATTGCTGCAATACTCCCCTCCATTATCTGATCTAAGACATTTTAATTTAAGACATGTTTCATTCTCTACCAAGGCTTTCCATTTAACAAAAGTATCAAATACATCAGATTTGTTTCTAATACAATAAACCCAAACTTTCCTTGTTGCATCATCAATAAAAGTAACATAATAACTTGAGCCCCCAGAGATGATACGAGTTGGCCCCCACACATTAGAATGTACCATCTCTAACTTACTCTCTTTCTTCGTAGGTCCAACCTTGAGAAACTTTACTCACTTCTGTTTCCCATATATGCAGTTCTCACATAAATCCAAACCTATTTCTGTATATCCAGGAAAATTCTTCTTTATGATGTCCATGCCCTTATGGATCATATGACCAGAGCCTATAGTTCCATAATGTTGTATCTACATCTAAAGCCACAAGATTACAATCATTAGTACTATCAGTGGTTAAATACAAGGTTCCAACCTTCTTACCTCTTGCCACCACAAGAGCACCCTTGGTAACCTTCCAAGATTCAGCTTTGTAAATATCATAGTACAACCATCACTTCCCAATTGCCCCATTGATATCAAATTTCTCCTTAATGTAGGCACATGTCTGACATCCTTCAATAGCCATGTATTCCCATTCTGCATCTTAACCTGAATAGAACCTTTTCCAACTATACTGCAAGGCTCATCATCACCAAGAAAACATGCCCAAAATCCCCTTGAACATAATCAACAAAATAATGCCTATGTGGAGTAGCATGAAAAGAAGCTCTGAATCTAAAACCCAAGATTCAGTAATATTATGTAAAGAAAGAATCAAAGCATCTCGTCATACATTACCCAATGCCACATTTGCCTCTTTGTTTTCTTCTGTTGTTTCTTCTTGTCCCAAGCTCCCAACAGTCCTTCTTTGCATGCCCAGATTTTCCATAATGCCAGCATATTATTTTGCTTTTGGATTTTAACCTTTCCCAATCCTTTGATTTTCCATGGTTTCCTCTATTCTTCTGTCTCCCTCTAGTTTCCACTTGTCAAAGCATTCCCTAAGTAGAAGATTCACCAGAAATTTTTCTTCACATTTCCTCGCTTAGAATCACCCCTACAACATCCTCAAGCTTTAACTTTGAGTTAGTAGGAACCGAGTTGCTTACCGCCATTACAGTGCTATTCCAACTCTCGGTAAAGAGCACGAAACTAATAAATCCCTAATTTCTTCATCAAATTCTATTGTAACTGAAGATAGCATATTTACAATTGTATTAAATCATTTAGATGATCTGATATCGAACCATTCTCGACATCTTCATATTAAAAACATTTTCATTAAAAATATCTTATTAGAGGTAGAGGGTTTTTCATATAACTTCCCTAATGCATCCATCAGTTCTTTTGTAGTCTTTTCCTTTGAAACATTAAATAATACCGAAGATGCAAGACACAACCGGATCATTCCAAGTGCCTTTTGATCCAACAAATCCCATTCCACATCTATCATACTCGAGGGTTTGTTCACCTTCTCAGACAACGGAGTATAAAGATCCTTCTAATAAAGGTAATCTTCCATCTACATCTTCCAAAGACTGAAATTCTACCCGTTGAATTTATCAACCCTAGATCTTCCATCATCTGCCATAGCTCCCACTCAAGCTAAAAACTTTCCCTACGATTCAACACTTCAGCAAACCAAACCAGGCTCTGATACCAATTGTTAGGAATTAATAATATCTAATGTGGAATAATTCCTTAGAATCACAATAATAAGAAGTATGAATAGAATTACGAGAAATAAAATATGCACAACATGAAGACAATATTTAACATGGTTCACCCAATATGGGCTACATCCACCAAGAACACTTGCTCATATTTTATTACAAGCCAACAGTCTTCACATTCAATAATCGATCTTGTTTGCAGTTGCGCCAACAAACCCTCTTGAATTCAATCTTGAATTTATACACACTATTCACCTTCACAAAACACACACCTTATAAATCCTATTGTATGTCCATCTATTTATAAGTACATCAATAGGTAGCCGAAGAGGCGGTTTTACAAAACGACGGTGCGAAAAAAGCATGGTTCCAAAAACAGCCATAACGGTTACCCATTACCCATGGGTTAATAAACCACCCATGAAACTTTGCTTTGGGGCTTCACCCCCTAAACCCCCTTAACCCACTCACTGGCAAGTGAGACCACCGTAAAATATCCAAGTGTAACACATGGAAGGTGTATCAAACTATAACATGAAAACAGGCTCCATAAACATAACAGGTGTGTAGACACCAAATTTGTGTCTCACAACACCTGTGCCCCGCATCTCATTTCGCAACCTAACCTCACCACGTAAACCTTGCACAATTATTTATTAATTACCTTATAATTAATAAATCCACATTTTCAAACCTGCCACCTCATTTTGCCACCTCATCATCACCTAGCCCTAATCCTAACCTAACCTAATTAAGACCTATAACTTGGTCTACATCCACACCCATGACTAATTACCCTCACCCACACCAAAACCAACCTAATAATGACTTGACCAAGCCCACAACTAATATCTCAGGGAGAAAAGGAGGGAAAGTTGGCTATTTTACTAAAAATAGCCCACTTTGACTTAACCGACATCGGTTCTACTCATCGCCGTCGCTTCACATGTAACCGCCATCGGTTCCCTGTAAATGACCTCCCCCAACCAAAAACAAAGGATCGGGAATTCATTTGGAAAAACGATCCGAACTTCACTTGGCAGAGCGGAGACAAGTGAAGAAAAGAGAAGAGCATCGAGCCGAAGACTGCAACCGAGCCATGGATTGTCTTTGCTACCTCGTTTTCAAGCATTGGAAAAGACTGAGGATAGCTTCATCAGCTCATTTTCCAATACCAGATCATCCCAACTGAGCCTTACTATCACTACCACATTCCTTGGACCTGAATCTTCATCAAGGACGAGTAAGTAGTGTCTGGTATGTTTCTAAGCACCATTTCTTGAGCCTTTTGATTGATAGTAATTATAAGCTCACTCCTAGATCTACCACCTTTACTGCCACACCCTTCACTTAACCTTCATCCATACATCTTTATTTGCCAAAGATAGTTTTATCACACTCTGAGTCTTCCCCATCATCTCACTATTCCCCTTAGCCATCCACCAGTCTTAATAACCCCACAATCACCCTACAACCAACCTCTATCCGAAGTGCCTAGATTATTCTTGACCCTACCGGTGTCATTATCCCCTACCGGCAAGTGGTTCTCTAACCGCAGCTTGATCGGTTATCCGTGTGACCGGATTGGTCACTATGACTTATACCCAAAACCTTCCTCTCACCTATTTGTCTCCTAACAACCTCAGATCCAGTCTGGTTTATCCCTATAACTCGACCTGAACGTATCAACGACCATTGACCAAACAAACAACGTGACGTTTTATTATCGGTAGTTTAGTCTCTATTGCTTGGTAACGAGGTACCTAAATCGTGATTTCGCAATAGCTTCTTTATTATCATTTGTGTTAATTCATATTAAAAGGGGAACTGACCACCTTTGAAAGGAAGTCTAATATTTCCTGGGCCCAAGGCAGTTCCCTCATTTATTGTCTAACTAAAATCTGGTGGTCTTGTATTCTTACTTGCAGGTAGTCCTTCCCAGACAAAAAGGAGTTCTTCGCAATCGATCTGATCTCTCTCTACGGTATGCGCACACCCTCTCAACATTCAACAGGTATTCCTCCTAGCCCTAACCCTTATCTGTTTCTCAAAAGAATGAAAGGATAGAAGCAACTCTATTCCAGAACGGAAACATTCTATGTGAAACATTTTGGCATGCCCGGTGGGACCCATTTCGGTTTCTTTCTTTCTTGCTTGCTTTCATATAGGGAGCATACTTGTTGTTTGTTTCTGCTAAGTATTCACAAAATATTTTGTCATTTTGGTAAAAGAATTTGTCTTGCTTTCACATCTTTGCATTAGTGAAAGTCATCTCCTTTGCTTCATCGAATATCATTTTCGATTTGGGTTTAAAACACGTGCATCACATTCTTGCTTGCTGTTTTCAATTCTAGTGAACATAGATTAAGTAACAGGTCGTACACGTGGGGGTGATATCCACGGTATTGACAAGAAATTAATCTTACTTTCACTGCACAACACATGCCAAATCACATCATAATTAACACAATAGCTCAAACATCCCCTTTTCGCGGTATTCCTCCGCCCGATTGAGGTAACCTTATAAGCCAAAACAAACTTGACATTTCCCTAGGTCTTTTGTTTAGGATTGACATCATCTTGCGTCTAAGGCATAAGCCACAATAATTAAAACTAATCCTAGGGTTAGTCTCTTGATTTTCTTGTGCATCTTGCTTGTTTTTTTTGTTCTGTTCCTCTCATACACAATTTCTTCGTGATCACTTGAATGCAGCTTTGGTAGGCATACTAAGCATTGTTAACCCCAAATCAGCAACTTCTTACAGCTTCTTACACCGGTCCTATTCTACCGACATCGGTTAACTTACGACACCGGCTACATCGACCGACATCAGTTACTGACCGATATCGGTCCATTCGTCTTTCACAGTTCCCAAAACCAGCAACCTACCAATTCCAACATTTTGTTGCTGCTTCTGTTCCTGATAGATTGCATCCCTACTATGTACCCTTGTCCATGGTTGTTATCACTCGAAACAAGCCACAGCCATGGTTTCACATGCCTCACTCGTGCCTTTGCGCCTCGATCACCCCCTTCACATCCTATGGGAATCCTACGACACCAAAGTGAGGTTCCCAAAATCCTCAGGAGATAAGGAATTTGTGAAATTTTTGACGCTAATCCTAGCATTGTCTAAGACTATTTGTCTCATGCCCCTGACCGTACACCCGACGGTCAACTCCTTGTTGGCATGCCTATTAGTATAGCCGCTCACTTAGCTCCTTCCCCACCTGATAACTCCGCCTTGCCTTCTTCATCCTTAGCCCCGTCTCCCAACTCAGTGGCTTCGGGGTTCATACGGCATAGATTGGCTTTCCTTTGGTTAATCTGGGGCCCAACATATCATTACCACCAACTGCTCCTACCTCGTCTCTCTCGCAGACTGCTCCTTTCATAACTTGCTCTCTGCCACCTATCCACACAAGCTTTCCTTCTCAAGCTCCGCCCACCTTTTCATTTCCACACACGTATCCGGTGACTTCAACATCTTATATAGGACATCCCTATTCGGTTGCCTCAACATATTCATCCTCAATACCTTATCAACATTTAACCCCACCATTGTCTAGTGGTGGCCCTTGCCCAATCCTCCTCCGTTTATGACAACCACACCATCATCTCATCCAACCACCGATTTAATCAAACAAATGATGGACAAGATGCAAAATGAGGCTTCTGCTTGAGAAGCCATAAGCACTTTGACATATGAACAAGTTTGTTTGGAGCCTATTCATCCTTTCGTCCCCCTTCATTCATATCCTCCTCAATGGGAATTACCAAAATTTACTCGCTTTTAATAATAAGGAGGATCCTCAACAACACTTGCGATCATTTAGACATGCCTCTGCTACTTTGATTGCTCATGACGATGCCTTACTACTCCGCACCTTTCCCATGTCCTTAGCAGACCCGCTTGAGTGGTACAGGTGCTTTAACCCAACACTAAATCTTCTCTTTTAACCAATTAGCCCAATCTTTCTTGGATCATTTCTCCATTAACATTGCCAAGAAAGTATCTATCACCGACCTCTATGCCATCCGACAATTTGACGATGAATCTATCGCATTTCATTGGGCGATGGCGGGCCTTATCAACCAACTTACTTATGCCTTGCCTCGGGCCGAACTTATCAAACTCTTTACGTGGGCTTGCACATTGCTAAGCACATTTCTCCTACCCTCCAAATTCAAACTTTCCACACCTTTGATGAGGCCTTTACTATGGCTCGAAAACTAGAGATTCGAGCCTTAGAGGAAGAGAAATTGCGGTTGCACAACAAAAACCCTAATTTCCGAACCCAAGACTCCACCAACAAACCCAACACCACCAATTCTCACGCATCGACTACTTCAAAATCAAAAGGGGTTGTACATGCAGTGATGGTCAAATCCCAAGCGCCGTCTAATACCCCGCCAAAAACCACCTATAAGTATAAAGCCGAACCCATCAATTACACTCCCTTGGGAGAAACTTATGGTGTCATCTTGGAAAAATTGCTCAAAGCGGGAGCTATCACCTTACCTCCTATTAAACCTCACTCCGGTTTGATTCCACCCACGCGCTATACCTTCTTGTACAAAGAAAATGACTTCTGAATTTCCACCGCGTGAAGGGACACAATCGAAAACTACAAGATGTTGAAAAATATAGTGCAGAAATGGTTGATGCGGGGATATAACCCTCGATAATCCTAATGCCCCCGCTAACCGAATTTGAAAATCTTCAACAAACCATTCCCAAACCACTCATCTAATAAAACATAAAACCAAGATATCTTAACCAGGAGAGTGTTCATGAAATCCATGCGCTTTTCGACTCCCAACCAAAAGCTTCTATCGAGGAAATTCTGAATCAAGCTTCTTCACTAATGCAACGCAGGACCCAACCCCCTTCACCACCATCAAGACAAGATTTAAATCATTGCCATTCCTTTACCCATAAAGGAATTAACCACCTGAGTTCTCTTCTCATAGATGAGCCTTCTTACACCACATCCTCAAGACTGTGAGCGGATGTTATCTAACTTATCTATTTCCCAAACATCTCCTTCTACCACTCTTGTTGTACAAGAGGAAGGCTCGCCACTTTTTCGTCATCCTTAGACAAGAAACCCTCGAACCAACATCACCAAATTCTTTAATCATGACGGATCCTCTCAAACATGCCCTCCTACCTATTAGTTCTTCATCGCCTAAATCTTTTCAAAGAACCGGTTGACCTCTTAATGCCCATTGATACAAAGGCCTCATTTACCCCCTCAGATCACACCCACAAAGTGGACCGGAATCACAACCCACCTTTCTTCCATACAAAAGTTCCTATTCACACGTGAGGATTGTCACCCCTCGAAGATAGACAAGTCCTATGGGAATGTTTGAGTACACCATATTCTACTCAAATGCAGATGACCGATCCAGACGCCTCTACCATATACCCGAAGTGTTTACAAAAGCTCAAAATGCCTATGTCCTCATCTTCACCCCCTCATCTCTACCAAATACCTCATCCACCTTTACTAACCTAACCAAACCTTTCCCTACGCTTGGGACTCTACCAATACCCAGCCTAACACACCCACCTAAACGGTTAGATTTATCCAAAAATAAAGCCGTCCATCCACCTAAGAGACAAACTCGATCCCCTAAAGCCCAAGTCCAATCTATGCCTCTGTCACAACTAAAACCCTCGCCGTCACACCTACCTTCTATATTAGGACCTCACCCCTCCACCTTGCCTCAATACATCATACCTCCTGCATTTTCTTTAAAATGACCTGCATCTTTTACACCCATACAGAGATCCATGGGTGTATCAACACCGTCACCCCAAGTATCCTATCCACCTATCAACCCTAAACAAACTCCATCATCAAAGGATTTGTTTACTGTCACTCCTCTTTCTCCGTGGTTGTTTTCTGCTACCACGTCATCTGACCAGCTAAACATAACTTCTACGTACCGAAGAAGCCACGTTTAGTTAAATCCAATTATCAAAACCCCTTGGCTAAGCCACCACCCATACGAATCAACCATACCCAATCATTACCAAAACCCACCCAGTCAATAGCCTCATCTTCCTCTGACTTTGACCCGCTCAAAGGGTCTTATGCCAAAATCCTTGCTATGTTGGTGGAGAATGTGACCATTTCCCTACCCCCACTTAGACCCTATGATCCATCTAAACCTCGACCTATAGGTTATGATGAGTCTAAAATCTATGCTTACCACCGCACACCAAGACATGATGTAGAGGGATGCAAAGCTTTGAAAGCCATACTTCATCACCACCTCTCTCGAATAGAAAGGTTAAGAAAGACAACTTACGAAGGGAGAAACCTTTAGCTTCAATCCCCTCTCCTGTACCACCCATCCCCGCCTTACCAAGATCTATCATTATTACAACCCCACCTCTCGAAGACAATGACTCATCCCTATCGTCTTCCTCTTCTCATGTTCACGAGATTAATATGATTTGTGTTGCTACTCGAGGGTAGAAAAATAATGGGAAAGCTAAAGAAAGCACACCTGCGGCCTCTCTTTCTCCATCCACCATCCCGATCGCACCACCACCTAAAGTGGTTATTCATGGACCTGCCTACCCCATCTCTGATGGAGTTTCCCATCGAACCATGATCAAACAACTTCACCAATCACCTGTAAAAATGACACTGTATGATCTCATTCAAACCTCTGAATCTCATCGCCAAGCTCTCATTGAAATCCTTCAAGGGATAGAGGTCTTACCTAACGAAACCTTTCCCTGTTACCTCCATCTTAACACCCAACCACGTTGCTTCTCTCACCAAACAATCTACCACTTCCGTCCCTGTATAACAAAACTACTTTGTCATCGTCAGGCTCCGAAGATGAAATTGTTGACTTTAGTGTAGAAGATCCTGACCCCACTCTTTTCATCTCAACTTATGTGTCCGGACATCCGAGTACGTCGTGTTATGATTGATGGGGCACCACCTAAATATCATCTCTTCCAAAGCCTTCCAACAAATGAATATCCCTTCTAGTCAGTGTGTGCCAACCCCACCATGTTGCACGTCATTCAACGATGCTATTACTTCTACCTTAGGCACCGTGATCCTTAACATTCGTGTAGGGCCACGAACCTTACCCGAACTCTTCTATGTCCTTAAGAGGTGAATTCTAATACAACATGTTGTTAGGCCGCCCTCGATCCGGGCTATGGGATGCGTTCCTCCACCTTACATAGATGCATAAAATTCAAGTATGAGGGGAAGTCCTACACCGTAAGAGCTGATCCTCCCCCCTTCAAAACCTGCAATATGTTATATCGCCCTAATGATGTGCTTGTACCAGTCAAGACACCCATTCATTCAACCCAACCATTTATTTTGACCACACCTCAACCATCCACCTCAACCGCACTTACACCTTCAACCAACGAAACTGCCGCCGCAAATACCGCTTCCTTCCCCGCAGAAAACATCCCGACCTCAGACCCCTTAGTAGATGTTTTTCAATGCCTTACGCTGGGGGAGTATCACCTATATAACGTTAGCTCTTTCCATACCCCACAAGAGTACGGACAGTTACATGCGCATCCTACCTATGACCGTCATGTGGGGGAGGTAATCTCCTACGGACCACCTAATTGCCACACCAACCTAACATATGGGGGTGTCGACGCATCCTCCGTTACCCCTGAACCTCCCCTTGGTGTGGTTCCCTTCCAATCTGATTTTCAATATCTAACTAATCGTCGCTTCGCCCTCACCTTCTTGATGCGTTGTGCTTGGAAGGGCTTCGGTTTCGGTCTTTATGAACAAGGCCGACATACGATCATTCCTGTAACTACACGCAAACACAAAGATCGTCATGGTCTTGGATTCTCTGAACCACCTACACCAAAGACACCGCATATCCATTGTATCCAGGAAGACGACGAAGTCACTCCTTCCGAACCATCATCACCCATTTTGCCATCGTCACCCGCAGAATCGATAGACCCTGAATCCATTCCTCCTAACTTTTTTTTTTCATAAACGCTATCTTCCTAGGTCCTCTCACTTATCAACGCGATAATGAAGACCCATCTTCTCTTCCCCTTCTGTATCCAGACATGATCAAAGAGGACTCACCTTCAATTAATGTTGTTGAGTGCCAGGATGACGACTCCATCCTCACTTACCTTGGTGCGGATGACTCTTATATTCAACGCGCCTTACCATCAGAAACTCAAACCATGTTGAATGAGTCAACTATAGAAATCAACATCCACACAGAGGATGATCCTCACATTGTGAAGATCGGACAATCCCTTAACACATCAGAACAAATGGCCTTCACTACCTTCCTCCGTGCCCGCAACCAAGCTTTCGCTTGGTCCTACGCTGACATGCCAGGAATTGATCCTGACATTGTTGTCCATAACATTACCCTAAAACCCGATTCCAAACCAGTTTAAATGAAACTAAGAAAAATGCATCCACGCATTGCCTCTTGGTCAAAGAAGAGCTTCAACGACTCCTTTATGTTTCCTTCATCTTACCTATCGACTATCCTCAATGGATTTCTAACATCGTATCGTACTTGTTACTAAAGCAACGGGGGACTTGATATGTATGGATTTCTCGGGACCTTAACCTCGCTTGCCCAAAGGATGACTTCCCCCTCCCAAGTATTGATCAACTTGTTGATCTCACTGTGGCCATGAGATGCTTTCTCATGGATGGCTTCTCTGGATACAATCAAATTTTGTAGCCCCGACCGATCAACATAAAACTACCTTCATAACTCCTTGGGAACCTTCTCGCTATCGTGTCATGCCGTTTGGCCTTAAGAATGCTTTGGTGCGACCTATCGTGGGCTATGACTTACATTTTTCATGACATTATGCACACTATCCTAGAGGATTATGTCAATGATCTTCTTGGCAAATCTAAACATCGCAGTGAACATCTCGATGTTTTAACCATTATTTTCGATCACCTGTTACAATACTGTGTTCATCTTTAACCAAAGAAATGTGTCTTTGGTGTCCTTTCGAAAACTCCTTGGTTTCATTGTCTCTTTACGTGGCATCGAGGTCGATCCAGCTAAAGTCAAAGCTATCCTAGAAATGCCCCCACCCACTAACCTCAAACAATTGCATAGTTTGCAGGGCAAACTCCAATCTATCCGGCGTTTCATCTCACAACTCTTGATCGATGTCAACCTTTCCATCATCTCCTTAAAAAGGACATTGTCTTTCAATGGAGCAAAGAGTGCCACCAAGCCTTTGAGGCTCTTAAAGCCTATCTCTTGCAGCCACCCGTGCTTATCCCACCTCAGGACGATCACCCTTTCTACCTTTACCTTTCCGCCACCGACCATGCTTGTAGGAGCCATGCTCACACATCGTGACTCCGAGCATCGAGAACAAGCCGTTTATTACATAAGTCGTACTCTTGTGGATTATGAGACTAGGTATACACATGTAGAAAAGTTGTGCCTAGCCCTATCATTCGTGGCCACCAAACTCCGACATTACCTCCTGAATCACAAAACTTTTGTCATCACCAACGCGGACCCCATCCATTATATGTACGCCAAACCTCATCTAAACCAACGCATCACCCGATGGCTTATGCTCCTCGCCGACCTCGACCTTGAGTTTGTACACCAGAAATCAGTCAAAGGACAAACTATCGCAGACCAACTAGCGAAGCCCCTTTACTCGGGAACAATTTACCAATTTTACTTTCCCTGACAAACTCATCGCCACTCTTTCACTCAGTGAGGAGTCGTATCCAATGACCCTCTTCTTCGATGGATCCAAATGCCAGCGTGGTGGAGGGGCCGGCATTGTTCTCATTCCTCTTGATGTTGAACCTATGCCTCTTTCATTCCGGCTCGATTTCCCCTGCACTAATAATACAACGGAATACGAGGCCCTTGTTTTGGGTCTCCAGGTTGCGTTACACTTAGGTGTAAAATCTATTAATATTTTCGAGACTCTCAATTGGTAGTCAATCAAGTTATGGGCATCTACCAATGTAAAAATGAGGAACTTCAAAAGTACAAACATTACGTGGATTCACTTTTGACCTTATTTACTCATTATTCTATCCAAACCATTCCCCGCTCAACTAACAAATTTACGGATACTATGGCTTGCTTAGCCTCACAAATTCCTACCTCACCAACTGACTCTGACATATTTGTCTTGGTCCAACAACTTTTTTCCCCATCTTACTCAGCCCCAGAGGTTTGTATGATAAATAATGTGTCTCGCTTTAATTCATAGGATACCTGGTATCACCAATTTTACGACTACCTTACAACCTCTGTTCTCCCACCTAACCTTACTAGTAACGGAAAATGTGCTTTTCTTAAAAGTGTTTCTCATTATGTCGTCATGGGGGGACTCCTCTATAAACGTGGCTTTGATGGCATCCTCCTTCGATGTCTAACCGGCGGAGGTCACCTATACCATCCAACAAGTCCATGATGGTATTTGTGGTGGACATTTTAGTGGCCTTTCCGTGGCCAAACGGATCCTTCACCTAGGCTATTATTGGCCTACTCTTAATAACGACTACTACGAATATGTTAAGCGTTGTGTTATGTGTCAACAACATGCCAATCTTCAACATACTCCTAGCCATCCGCTATAGGTCGCATGAGATCTTTGGCCTTTCTCACAATGGGGTTTAGACCTTATTGTGAGATTCACCCGCCCCCTCTTCGCAACGTCACCATTGGATAATCACAAAAATCGAATATTACACTAAATGGGTGGAAGTCATTCCACTCATTTCAACCAAAAAAAAAAAATCATAGAATTCATTAACCATCACATTATCTGTCGTTTTGGCATTCCTCATCACCGATAATGAGATAATGGAAAATCTTTCAAAAATAAGTTGTTACAAGACCTTTGTGACAACTTTGGTATCAAACTTAGCTTCTCATCACCTTACTATCCACAAGCAAATGGTCAAGCCGAATCTTCTAACAAAACCTTAACCAAAATTCTCATGAAAGTTGTTAATGATTCTGGAAACAATTGGCCTGATCACATCCCCTTTTCCCTTTGGGCTTATCGTACCAGCATTCGTACCTCCACTAATGCCACCCCATTTTCTTTGGTATATGGTACCGAGGCTGTCTTGCCTCTTGAAATACAAATACCCTCCCTAAGAATATCTCTTCAGGATATTCTCACCAATGATGATTTCCGCCAAGAGCGGTTAGCCCAATTGGAGCTTCTTGACGAGCGTCATCTTACAGCTCTTGACCACCTTCAAATCTATCAAAAGCGCATCAAGCGTGCTTATGATAAGTGACTTCATGAGCATACCTTTAAGGTTGGTGATCTTGTCCTCAAAGAGAATCAACATGTAACCAAACTAGAAAAGAGCAAACGTGGAAAATTTGCTCCAAATTGGATTGGGCCTTACATTATCACTCACACTTATGGATCAGGCACTTATCATTTAGCTTCACTTAATGGTAAACCTGAGCCTGAACCCCTTAATGCCTTACATCTTCGACCATTCTACTTGTTGAATTTAGTGTTATATCACTTCTTATCTACCTTGCGCTCGTCCCTTGAGCTCATTTACCACCTCATACACTTTGTTTCATGCATCTCAAAATAGAATCAAGCTCACATGGTTTGGTCATCACCTCCCCTTAAAGATGCCTTCCCCTTATTAGTCTAGTCCATGACTTCAAAATATCAAAATAACACGTTCTCAATTATACGCTTATGGGATATTCTTGAGTCAAACTTCCTTCAAAACTAGATGCTTCATGCCAAACGGACATCTAGACCTCTAAGTTATACATAGACTGCTCCCTCGAAGGATAGCTATGTGCAAAGCCACATCGGCTATTATAAATAGACTGCTCCCCCGAAGGACAGCTATACACAAAAGATGCATTTGCTACTATAAATAGACTGCTCCCTTGAAGGACAGCTATACAAAGTCAGCCTTTATCAGAAGCTTCTCACATTGATCAGCTTCATGAAGACCTCAAGAACAACAAAATATATATCCCATGTAGACTTCCCACATCGATCAGTCTATATCCAGAAAAGTAAAAAGTAGTATTCCAAAGCACTTTTGAGTCATGGACTTGTCTATTTAGGTTTGGTTCTCTTTCGTCAGAATAATCACCTTATAACAAGTTCTCTGCACCCCAACTATATCAACCACCTCACCTCACCATTCATCAAAACAACAAAACTCAAGGGACGTGACGTATATCCGATATATTGTGATTATACAACTCTTTTCACCTATCGACTTCTCGCCTATGCAAGGCACCTAGGGATTCAAGCTCATCCTATGTTAATATGTGGTTTGTTTAGCTCTTCTCAACTACGGGACACCTTTTGCCTCTTTTACTCGAATCTAGGATTGTGTGTTGACCTTAATCAGGACACGATTCCCTACTACTTGAGTAAGCTAACTTTCGTTTCACCTATACCTACACCAACATCGCCAGTCCCTTACCAACACCAACAACAAATTGCCTAACCCTAACCAAATTGCCTGAATTCACCTCTCCCTGATCCTAAGGGAGAACTACATCGGTCTGAGGCCCCTCCTTGCTTTGTGCAATGGGCTATGTAGGTAGCACTTAGGAGACATGGGGTCTCCCAAGGTTAGCTCGACCATCCCCTACCATAACCTATCATGTGTTGTAAATATAAATATTTTTGTGTATTTCTATTTGATAACATTCATCTTTATCTTTTTTAAAAACAAAACATTCAAAACACAACCATTCTTATTATTATCATAACTCAAATCAACATACATATTTAGTTTTATTTTAAACAAATACATCTTCTCTATCATCGATTACGTGCAGTCGGCATCCTTATTTATTCTTATACTCCTATGAAATTCACTTAGACCCTTGCGCCTCCTCCCAAATCAGGTGGTGATCGTGATCGTCGATGCCACTCACTTGGCCTCTCCATCCTCAAAGGTGCCACTGCTATTGGTTCCTCCCACTGATCCACCAACATCTCCTGTAACATACGAATACATCCTCTCGCGTGGAGGAATCTTGCCTCTAGTCTCTCCACTCGTAACTGCGAAACCTCTAACAATCCCATTGTCTCATTCACCTGTGTTTGAAGCTGGTGAACCAAATCCTGTAGGCGGTCTCTCTCTACTGTAATCACAGCTATGTCAGGATGATCAGCCCTCTCACGTACACCTCGCAGCTCTGCTACCCACCATAATCTATAAGCCTCTGTCGCTCCCGCATCCATTACCCTGCGATCGGCTGCTATCTCTTCTGGCCCTTCTAGAGGTGTCGGCCGGGAGGTGAGAATAATGCCTTAGTGTCGATCCTCATGTATGGTCTATAAGCCATAGGTATATCCTAAACAAATCCAAATTGTCACCGCACGCGATCTAGAGGAATCCTCTCGTACTCACCTGGCCTGTGCCCCGCGATCCACCTCAATCACTCTACACCCCTCAACTCCTCAGCTATGTTCTCTATCACCATATAGTTCCCGTAAGGCCTCCAACAAATATCCGCAATCGTCACCATCTCCCATACCTACCTATAATACTCGATGTCATCTATCACGGCCTGGGATCTCGCCTCTTGTTCTGTCTGGACCCATCGTCTGAATCCCAACCTCTGCACTCCTGTCTCTCTTTCCTGGATTGGTCGGCCTATTGGTCGCACACACACAATGTGCTCATAGGCCCAACAATGTAATAAGTATGCACAATCTAGTGTCTTCTGTGGTTTTGCTTGCAGCCCATAAACCCCGTATAGCTCGCCAGAGATATCACGGGTGCCCATGCGAAAGTCACGCTCCTTTCTATCATTTCCCAAATAATACACATCAATGCTTTTAGAAATCTTCCCCCATCCACCCTCGGTAATGCATAATACCCCACCGCTATCATTAATACCACTACCAACCTTGTTTCCTCAGGGTGTGTTGCATACATTGTACCATAAGTGAATGTCAAACCTCATTGTGTGTCAAATCTCGTGCAATGTGAACCAAATATTGTTGTTATCGCTCCCCACACACGCGCCATAGGCAACACTGATACACTGGTCTTCCTGTAATTGGGAGCCTCAAAATTCTAAACACATCTTCCAACGTCACTGTCATCTCCCCTGTTGGCAGATAGAAGGTATTCTTTTCCGATTCCACCTCTCAATCAATGCGCTCGCAACATAACATGATTGTGTGTGATTCATGAATAATAGCGGATTCCACTTAACCCCACATGGTTTATCAATACCCATTCAGCTGGTGTTACATCCACTCGGACTCGTGACAACAAAGCTGGCACACTATCATTCATCCTCAACCCTGCCTCTGCCTACATACATCAAATCAACAAACAAACCATTCAATAAATCAAATCCCAAAGTGTTTTTTTCTCACATTCTGGAATTTCATACAGTAACCGATATCGGTTATACATAACCGATACCGGTTGCCTAACCGATACCGGTTATCTCTAAACGATACCAGTCACTGTCAAACATATACAGCCTGCTTAAAAACATCCCCTACGATAATTATTTTGCTCGTTTACTCCTCTCTATACCTACAAACATACGCGAAACCCCCGCTTACCTACCCCATAACACTCACCCCATCCCAAACCCTTACCTATCACCTTTTCTTTCTCATCTCTATCCACTTACCTTCTCTCATCCTATTCATAAAACATGCAAGAATTAAAATTACAAACAGCTTTACCTCTTGGGATGCGTAGCGACTTGCGGTGGAACCTGTCTTCCCTCTCGTCTCTGCCTGTTGGATGCTTCTCCTTGTCCAACCATGTTCACCACCCTCTTCAATATAACTTGTCTTTCTGCCTTCTTAATCTCATCCCACAATCACTTTACCTGTCTCTTTCCTCCTTATCACTCAATTCTCCCATGCAATTATTTGTATCACCATGTAAAACAACATCGCATCCTCGTATTTAACTTATTGCATGCCTCTAAAAATAAGAACTCAAGTTGTCTCCCAAGATTTTCTATTTTTAGAAAATCTTGTTTTAGCATAACCGATATCGGTTACTTAACCGGTATCGGTCATATATCTACCGACATCGGTTAGCTAACCGATATCGGTCACATGTCTCCTTTCGCTTAAACCTAGGCTTTTTCTTCATTTTTGCAAATTTTTGGTAGCGCTGCGCTCTTTTTCCTACATAATCATTACATCATTATCAATATTTGTCATCAGAATCACATCAACACATATATATATCATCACAATTTCATCAAACTCATCATCTATATACATTCAATTTCAAAAACCATCGACAAAACACATAAAACATTTTTATACACACCATGTGGATCAAAATCATCATCTATATATATATATATATATATATATATATATATATAATATCTGTTTTAATATATAACTTCCCTGCATGGGGGCCTCTGTGAGCTCAAAATAATACAAAGCCGGCATGCAGGCCGCTATCCCTGTCAAAATCTTGACTCGGCTCATGAGCCGGTCTCTCAAGTTAAAATATACTCGGCTCGCAGCCGGTATCAACTATACTCTGACAACATGTCGCTCGGCTTACAGGGTATATACAACAAGAATGAATAAATAAATCACATGTGGGCACGCAGGCCTCTATATACATGACCGGTTTGCAGACCGTGTCTATATCCAATATCCAAAAACCCATCTCCACTCCAGGGATGTCTCAGCTCTCCCCACCACCCTCGGCCCCTCTCCCCTGCTGGTCCCTACGTTGGCTCTCGCCTCCTCCTATAATAGACCCACCGGGTGGCCGTTGCACCTCCACAGGATCTCTGCTCCGAGATGTCTCGACTCGTGCACGCATATGCATGGGCTTATAGTCGGTCCCCAGTGCCATCAAGGACGTCCTGATAATACCGGGCCTCCGCTCTCGCCTCCATATAGCGGGCCCGTGCCACCATGGCTGTTGGGGCTGGTCCCCCGACTCCTACTAGTAGTGGCCCCGTCCTACCAAGCACTTTCGGTGCTGTGGCGGTACACAGTACTGCGCGGTGCTGCTGTGCTGTATGGTCTGTCTTGGAGCTGTGCAGCGTGGCGGTGCTATGCTCCCATGTGGTGCATCGAGCTCAGTGCTGGTGGCGGTGCTGCTGCTGAGCCCGTGCCTGGCTACTACCCCGTAGCACCCCCAATACTGTGCCTCACAGCAAATAAATGCCCCTATAACAACTGCACTCCTATGAGTCTAGTCCTCTCTCTCGCTATAACAGCCACCCAAATCCGGGCATGCAAGGGTTTTCTCTAGTTGCTCTCTCCCTACCCACCAAACCAAAAAGGCCCTGTCACTCCAAATCATCCATCTTGATCGTCCGCTGCCTCTCTGCTACCCTATCTCGGGTCACGGGCTGCGATGCCAGCGTGGCACTCTACATCATCCCTTCCCATCTTGTGGGAAGGGAGGTGGCTCATCTGCCTCAAGCCCAACTGCCATCATATCCTCTCTAGCAGAGATCCGCTCATACTCTCCGGCCTCCGTCTAGCTATCCGAAACTATACTAGATCCAACAGCATTCGTGCTTGGGCTCCTCCTCGGGCTGATGGCCTTTGTAGGGCCTCCATATAATGTCCAGGTGGTGAAGCCCTCTAGCATATGACGGTAGTAGGCCACATCCCGTCCCCGCATGAGCACCGCTCGTGGGCTGCCCACGACTCCCAACCACCTCTGAAATCCATATCTATAGACAATCTGTGGCCCTGGCTGCCGGGCAGCCCTCTTGGTCGTATAAATGATGTGCTCAGTATGCCCAAAGAATGTAACAAAAATGTAGAGCAAATACCAAATCACCTCATCCGGCGATAACCCCACGACTCTGTATAGCCGCACTGATGAGATACACCTGGTGCCTGGCATAATGTATGCTCCTCTACCATCTCGTGCAACACCCCATCAAAGCCTATGGGAAGCGGCCTCCTCTCGAGTCCGGAGAGCGAAGCATGTGATACCTATCATCATCAACACAAGAAGCCGTGTCTCTGGCGGTGTGCACGATACATGTCATCATAGGCAATGCTCATCGCCTTTGTGATAGGTCAACAATGGGGTTGCATCCCCGAATACATGTAGGATGCTTGTCCATCGCGGTCTCCGCATCCACCTGGAACACTGCCTCACCTACGATCGGCAGTCTCAGGATGTGATATACATCCTCCAAAGTAATCGTCATCTCTCCAGTAGGGAGATGGAAGACATTGGTTGCCGGATCCCATCTCTCGATGAGGGCAACCATCAGGCTGTGGTCCCTATCCACAGCCCTATACCGCTGGACTCCGCCGAGTCCAACCTCTCGCATGATGCCCCATGCGCTGCTGCGACACATGTGGCCGCATCCGCCTCAATAGCGGGGGCATCCGATCCCGCATCGTAAGCTGCTGGCGTGCCTGCAAAAACAACACACTTCATCAGGCCTACCCTTTACAATAACAACTACCTTAACTCTCTATACCCACTTAAGATCTACTCTAGTCATCTAATTATACCCCCGCCAATTTAACACCTTCTACTTCATACCCAACACCTAATCTATCCTACCTAAACCAGCCCCCAACAACCCCATTTCCCCACCCCAATCACGTTTCCTATCAACTCTACTCCTCCCCCATCACCCCCAAACAAACAAACAAAACAACACGACAAATTTCTAACATCAAACAAAACCATAACTCCTATTCATGCTGACCGATGCAGTCACCCTCGACCGCCATCGGTCCCCCCAAGCCAATTATGTGTACCGACGACCGGTCGACCTATGACCGACGCCGGTCTTCACCCAAACAATATATACAAACAATTTATGTGACCGATGTCGGGCCGCTGACAGTGACCGACATCGGTCACTATCCTGGTTGCGAGGGGCCGAACCCAAAACGGCCCGCAAAACCACTTTTTCCCTATTTCTCCCCTTTTACCCACAAGAAACCCCTAAAAACCTACCCACCCTGCCGTTTTGGCCTCACTAGCCTACCTACCCACTCCATTTTACATATTACTTCCATTCATTCATTATTTTATTAAATTTAAAAATCTACCCAAACCCACATTTAAGTTAAACTTATTAAAATTCACATAGGTCGGAGTTCGAGCCTACATGTGCACGACTACACGTCGTCGTGGTGGGATAGGTGGCGGTGGTCCAGCTGGTCCAGCACCTCCTGCTCCTCCTGGCTGAGCCATGGCTCCAAATCTCCTCAGCTGGGTCCTCAACCAATCAAACTCTACCTCCTGCTCGCTGGGGTCTACCAATCACTCACTCCTCCACTCAAATAATGCCACCTCAGCCCACAAACTCAACAAAATCACTTCACACCTCAGACAAGACAAATTTGGGCTCAAATTCACAAAGTGACAATGACAGGCCGTATTTTTCTTTTTATAGGTTTTGACCTATAACCGATACCGGTTATTTTGCGCCCTAGAATACCGGTATCGGTCTCCTAACCGATATCGGTTACACATAACCGATATCGGTTATGTGTAATAACTCCCGCCCTTAGCCACCAATCTCCACTTTTCCCCCATCACCTACCCCTGGCTTTGCTGACTAGCCTTATTTTGACCTCAATTTGGCTCGACCCAAGCGCACCACTCAATCAGGCCCGACCCAAGGCCGCACCCAACCAATCAGGCCCGACCCAAGGCCGCACCCAACCAATCAGGCCCGACCCAAGGCCGCAACCACTCAATCAGGCCTGACCCAAGGCCGCTCCCAACCAATCAGGCCCGACCAAGGCCGCAACCAACCAATCGAGGCTCGACCCAAGGCCGCACCCAACCATTCGTGACCCAACCCAAGGCCGCAACCAAGCATTTGGCCCGACCCAAGGTCACACCCAACCAATCATGCCCGACCCAAGGCCGCAACTAACCAATAGGACCCAAGGTCACCAATCGGCCGCCCCACCCAAGGCCCAACCACTCACCAACCATTAGGCCCGACCCAAGGCCGCTCCCAACCAATCAGGCCCGACCCAAGGCCACAACCAACCAATCAGGCCCGACCCAAGGCGCACCACTTAATTAGGCCCGACCCACGGCCGTAACCACCCAATCAGTGGCCAACCCAAGGCAAAGGCCACACCACCAACCGCCACTTATGCCCAACCCAAGGCCGCACCAATTACGTACCTCGCCCAAGACCCACAAATTATGATTTTATCCACCCATCATGTAGCTTTTTGTTCAATCAAGCTCACTGTTCATGTGTTAGCATGATTAGGGTACTTGACTTGATCGATCGACCAACTTTGCCTGACCAAGACCATGACGTTTATATCAACCAAACCAACCATTTGATCGCCAAACATGCCTAAACGTTCTGTACCTTACCCGTTATATCCCCGAGCTACTTCCTATGCCTTGATACCGAGGATTATATCACCCTTGATTAGATAAACTATCGACCTTTGCCTATGAATTTCTTGTTTTCTCTTCAAATCATGTACCCTGGTCGCACTACTACATTTCAACGTGCGTCTGCTTCCTTGAACTTACCCCACCATCTTACCATCATCTCAACACCATTCACCCTTTATCAACCCTATCCCTGATTTCACGTCACCTCAATCTGTGATAGATTTGAGGGGGATTACCTATACCCTTAACGGGAGTAACCACTTCTTATTATTGTCAGTGCAGCTTTACAAGACAAGCTACACGACAACAAGGGGCTAATGTAGACACCAAATTTGTGTCTCATGACACCCTGTGCCCCGCATCTCATTTCACAACCTAACCTCACCACCTAAACCTTGCACAATTATTTATTAATTACCTTATAATTAATAAATCCACATTTTCAAACCTGCCACCTCATTTCACCACCTCATCATGACCTAGCCCTAATCCTAAACTAACCTAATTAAGACCTATAACTTGGTCTACATCCACACCCATGACTAATTACCCCTCACCCGCACCAAAACCAACCTAATAATGACTTGACCAAGCCCACAACTAATCTCTCGGGAGAAAAGGAGGGAAAGTTGGCTATTTTACTAAAAATAGCCCACTTTGACTTAACCGACATCGGTTCCTACTCGACCGCCGTCGGTTACATAACCACCATCGGTTCCCTGTAAATGACCTCCCCCAACCAAAAACAAAGGATCGGGAATTCATTTGGAAAAATGATCCGAACTTCACTTGGCAGAGCGAGAGACAAGTGAAGAAAAGAGAAGAGCATCGAGCCGAAGACTGCAACCGAGCCACTGGATTGCTGTCACCCTATTCAAGCATTGGAAAAGACTGAGGATAGCTTCATCAGCTCGTTTTCCAATACCAGATCATCCCAACTGAGCCTTACTGTCACTACCACATTCCTTGGACCTGAATCTTCATCAAGGATGAGTAAGTAGTGTCTGTATGTTTCTAAGCACCATTTCTTGAGCTTTTTGATTGATAGTAATTATAAGCTCACTCCTAGATCTACCACCTACTAGCACCCTACACTTAACCTTCATCCATACATCCTTGTATTGCCCAGAAGACAGTTTTATCACACTCTGAGTCTTCCCCATCATCTCACTATTCCCCTTAGCCATCCACCAGTCTTAATAACCCCACAATCACCCTGCAACCAACCTCTATCCAGAAGTGCCTAGATTACTAACCCTACCGGTGTCGGTTATCCCCTACCGATAGCGGTTCTCTAACCGCAGTCGGTTATCCAGTGACCGGCATCGGTCATTGTGACTTATACCCAAAACCTTCCTCTCACCTATTTGTCTCCTAACAACCTCAGATCCAGTCTGGTTTATCCCTGTAACTCGAGCTGAACGTATCAACGACCATTGACCAAACAAACAACGTGACGTTTTATTATTGGTAGTTTAGTCTCTATTGCTTTGTAATGAGGTACCTAAATCATGATTTCACAATAGCTTCTTTATTATCATTTGTGTTAATTTGTATTAAAAGGGGAACTGACCACCTTCGAAAGGAAGTCTAATATTTCCTGGGCCCAAGGCAGTTCCCTCATTTATTGTCTAACTAAAATCTGGTGGTCTTGTATTCTTACTTGCAGGTAGTCCTTCCCAGAAAAAAAGGAGTTCTTCGCAATCGATCTGATCTCTCTCTACGGTACGCACACCCTCTCAACATTCAACAGGTATTCCTCCTAGCCCTAACCCTTATCTGTTTCTCAAAAGAATGAAAGGATAGAAGCAACTCTATTCCAGGAACGGAAACATTCTCATGCGAAACACAGGAACCCGGGAGGAGGAGGGCACCCAGGACATGGGAGGAGGTGAAGAGGTTAGCACGAAGGGTCAGAGGACTCCAAGCCTCACTAAGGATGAAGTAAACGAGGTGGTAGAAAGAGAAGCAACGAAAATCATTGAAGCCTTGGTAGAACAAGAATTGGAGCGCAGCACTGATATAGTGATGAATGAAGATAGGGAAGAAAGCGTAGGGAAATATCACAAGTAAAGCACAGAGGGCCCGGTCTATCAAGTAATCGTCCTAAGGGAACACACACAAGAGGAAAGTGCATGGAGATCTAAAGGCCAAGAATGAGCTACATTGATGATCCAAACAAGGTGTTGTGCATGTGCTTCCAAAGCACAGTCCCAATAGATCAACTCTTGGCAATGAAGTCGTTTGATGAAGAAGGTGCATACCCTCGGACAAGGAAAATGATTTCATGGGAAATTGAGTCCCACATTGATGAGCCAAAGTTCGAGGTAAGCCAAGGGGCACTAATGAAGATGCCTGAGTCAAAAGGAGACAACCCCTTGGTGAGTGCTCAGCAGCTTTCGGATGAACAAGTTTGTAATGCGTTGAATAAGGTCTCGGTTGAACTAGAAGCCAGGTTATTCGGAAGGAATGATAGGGTAAAATTTCTAGAGGTAGAGCTAGAAAAGAGGGAAGAAGAGCTAGAAGAGAGAACCAAGAACTTAAAGCAGGAGGAACTAATTAGCGCGCAGCTAAAGCGTGAACTAAGGGAAGAAAAGGAAAGGGTGCACAAGGTATATAAGAAGGTAGAATCCATCACAAATGCCATTGTTTTGAAGCATCCGGACCTAACACCACCCACACAAAAGTATGGATCTTCCCTTGAGTTCCTTGAAGACTTAACACACATCCTCACCATGGAGAGGCAACCTTTGGCCTTAGAATTTGTGGAAGAAGTAGTAGTGCACCTAGAGAAGGAGGAAAAATTGAAGGTTGTAGCAATCATTTCCGAGTACAACAAGGTTCTTGCTGATGTGAAAATTACTACCCATACTTCGAGGCCACGTATGAAAATTGCATAGACAGAGATAAAGTGGCAAGTATTCGGTGGCCACTATCAAGGTAGAGCTCAAGGAATTCCAAGAGAAGAATAAAGGAAACAGAGCAGAGCGGGAGAGGATCCTGGCCGAGGTCGAAGAAGAATTCAAAAGCTATTGAAACCTTACGAGGTTCAATTAAAAACCGGCTGAAGGAGTTGTACCCACATATTACAAGAAGGATGGATGCACTTGAGGACGTGGGCAAGGAATTGGAAGGAATGGTTGAAACATTGAACACTTGAGGAAATGGACTGGGTTTTGAGGAGGTAAGCACCCTAGTCGGTGACCTCTTGCTAGAGAGCGCAAAATGAAGTCGATGCCTGGAACAAGTTGGAGGCTAACTTGTAAAGATATTTTCCTATCTTGTTGCAGTAATGACAACACTTCCCCATTCTTTCATTTTTCCCAATTCTTCATTCCCTTATTCTTTTTCCAAGATGTTAAGTCTATTGTAATTATTTCTTTGAAGAATTTTTCCCGAGGGCGGAGAATAGGTAAAGTGTGGGGTGATGTTGGGCCCTAAAATATTGAATAAGTACAAAAAGAGCATGGGCACACAAGGCCTAAGTTAAGGAGTGGGTGCACAAGTAGAAAGTGTGCAAGGCAGAGTTCTAAGAGGGTTTTAGAAGGACCATGTTACACGCCCAGACGTAAAAGGTCTCGGGACTTAGCCATATTTGGTGTATCGGGTAGAACACAAGAAAAGCGTGACCCGACTACACATGCGGAGTGGATAAGGTGCCAACTTGGCGATAGGTTGGCCTAGGAAGGAATATTCCCTGCGATGGAAGCTTCTAGAAGACCATCATGGTAAGGAGTGGAGAGCTTAGGCCTGGAGGAGCATGCTCCCATGGAGGACCACATCTGGACACTTGGTGATAGATCTGAAGCCTTAGAAAGGTGGTTTGGTAGTTCAAGGGGCCTATAAATACAAGCACCCACAGAGGAATAAAGGGGGAGATCAATAGAGAGAGCTCTACAGAAATTTCGCAAGGAGTTGTATTGGGTTGGGTAGATAAAATATAGGAGAAGGATGCATCAAGGGGCTTGGGATTATAAATTTTCTTTTTGAGAGCTAAGGAATGTAGATCCAATTATGATGTATGACTTTAGTCTGCCATACTACGATGTTCTATAATGGATGTAATGAGGTTACCAACTTATTTGAATATGATCATTAATGATTCTAGTCCATCCTCATATCTTCATAGTCTGTTTCATGTATGTTTATGAAATAAGTATGAATCCTTATGCATTTTCCTTTCTATTTTGGTTCAGTCCTATATTCTGTTAAAGTATCTTTTTGTTTGGAATGACTACATTGGTCTAGAAGCCATTCTGAGCTCTATGATGATTGCATGTCTCGTTTCCACTCACTATCCTTAAATTTCCTATCATAGATGATGTTTCCCACTAAAATCACATAAAGGAGAGACTCGGTGCCAAGCGCGTGCCTTGAGTGAGCACCCAACGCATCTTTGGGTGATAGGTCGGCACTCATGGGATCCCCTTGTTCTATGTTGGGTGTAAAAATGACTATAACAATTATATGGATGGGATTGGATGGACCTAGAAATGGTGACAACGCGCACTCACAAATAATTGTCGTGGAGCATGAAGAATCACATGGATGACCCGACTTTGATGTCTACAAGGATTCATGTGTGTCATGCAAGATGAGAAGGGCACCACATATGTGCCATATTACCATAAATTCCACATTGTTATCCAATGATTAGGTAAGCAATGCACTTATTAAAGTATTTACTTGAAGTTGTGCAATCGTAACATTGATAAAGAGGTGACTATAAAAGTGCTTATGGATGAGAAGAGGTACAAAGATACATAATTCAATCGAATCACTAAGAAGTGGGATAAGGCCATGGAAGAAACCAAGAATGTTCGCCGATGCCCGAGAAGATAGCTAATGAGATTATGGAAAAGAGGCCTGACTTTCAAGAGAAGGTGCCAAAGGATTTTCCATCCGCCCTTCATTATTTATGCACCATGGTAAGACTACTTTTGGAAGAGGGACCAGTGGACTTGCCAAAACCAAAAGATGTTATAGAAGAGGCAAAAGGGGCCAAGGCCTCGGTTGCGAAGGAAAATTGCTAGTTATGAGTCCGTTATGCAAGCTTTGAAAGATGAACTAAAGAAAGAAGATCTGATATTGACTATGTGTGCAACGCCAGATGTAATCATTAAGACAAGGACTCTAGCAGAAGAAGATGAGGTTCTTCAAGTAGCCAAGAATGAAACACTTGGGCACATAGAAAGAATTATGCTGGTGGAAACTAAGCGCGATGCGCTTGAGGCTCACAAGATCTTGCACAAGGAAAGAATAAAGGACATTAGGAAGGTCATCGTGGAAAAGATGGATGTAATGGAAGGAATGGTCTCAAGTATGGCCAATATTCTCATAATTCTATAGAATGAAGGTGGTAAGATGACCCTTGATGAATTGGATTCCGTAGTTGTAGACATTCTAGATAAAACAAATAAAGTGCTAAGTGATTGGTATGCATTCAAAGCAGAGGTCCGAGAATGGGTATCCAAAATTGATCCTGCTAGCATAAGAGAAAGATACCAAGTAGGTTGATTTCCTTTTAGCACCGAGTAGTCCATTCTTTTTCTCAAGTAAATATCCATTCTTTTATTCATAACTCTTTTGGAGAGATAATTTGATTACCCATTTCAAGGGTCAAAATCTATTTAGTGTGGGGTAATGTTGGGCTGACAAGTATAGCCTAATTTTTGTAAGCGTATAAGATTTGGGTGCGCAAAAATAGTTTTGGGAATTCATATTTATTAGTTCTAACAATATGAGATGATTACAGTTGTGAATATAAATGTAAATGTAACCACCCACATAGGTTGTTTATTATATTGTTTATGTGAGGTTTGGTTGTTAAACCAAACTCACGTATTTAGGGAGAGTGGTTGTAGGAGGTTTCCTATTTTATAGAAACATCCTCCCTATAAATATGTATGTTGTAGGATGTATGAATTGAGTAATGAAACCAAGAATTTTTGTGTGTTGATCTTCTAGTGTACCTTCACATAGGGTGTGTGAGGGCACACATGATTGTAGTAAGGCAAAGTGCGCCCAGAACGGGACTTAGCCGCTTTGAACCTAAGGCTATTTTTGGACTTGGAGTACTAAGCACATAATGATATGAAGACTTACAGACCACACAAGGTTATTTTGGGGCTAGCAAAGGTTTGAGTGCCATGCAAAGTTTTGGGCTAATAATAGGATCTGTATTAGGAGTTAACTTTAAGAAGATCTATTATTAGCACTTGCATGCTTTTGTATTCTCTTGTAAAGGCACATGGATATTATTAGCATGTAGCCTATTTTTAGAAGGTGCATAGGCGGTGAAGGGAAAGTCCCCACTCCTATATATATGTATTGATTTGCATGGTTTGGATATATCATTTTATCAGAGTTATGTTGCGGAATTGTTAGCGCACATGACTATGGAAACTGGATCATGATGTATGAAGCTTCTATGTTTTATGGTATTAATATAATGGATCTTATTGGTTGGATATTGGTGTTAGATGTGACTAAATATGGTTCTTGCATGGTAAATCTCATTATAGTCATTGTTTAGTCAATCTTCCATATGGTTAAGCTCTAGATTTGGTTTATGCGTTGTGGAATGCCTTATTATCTATTATGAATCTATATATATATATATATATATCAATCATGTTAAAATTCTAGATAAGCATCTCTAAAGAGGGTTTGGTACCCTTACGTGTTTTGTGTGAGCGTTCAGTTCATCCTGAGTGATGTTCAGGCACGCCTTGGGATTTGTGGGTATATTCTAGGCTACATCAATATAGTGTTTTATATCTATACTATGAATTCCATATGGATAAGTATACCTTATTTGTTGTGTGTGTTATTATGTGTTTATTATGTTTTCAAATGGCTGATGTGTTTTCATGTGTCTAGTGAATTTTTAAGTTTTTGAGGTGTTTTCATGTGCCTAGCATGTATTCAACTTCCGATCAATTATATGTACTTAACATAATTCCTAATATTTCATATCCTTGTATATGTTTTTGATATACAATTTGTGTGATTTTGAGCTTGTTATGTGCATTCATAGTTACTAATTTATGATTTTTATATTACTATGAAGTGACTAATCCATGTTATTTCATATATTTGGCATCTCATTATCATGAAAAATATGTCTCCAATATGTTTTATGTGCCTATTTTGTGTTTGATGTGACTTCAATCTTATGTGGATTCTCTCGTTTGGTATGACTTAAGTATCATAAATGTTTTCTTTGTCCTTGGTCATATATTAGAATTGTACTCTTTCCCTATGATTGACTTTTCACGTGTTTGACATGTTTGATGTTTTTGTGATAAATATCATGCAAACATGTATTAAGTTCCTAGGTTGCCTTGATTCCTATCATACATTAATTGGGAGAAAAACACTTACATTCAAGCTTTAGCGTTCTATTTTATGTGGATGATATTAGTTTTCTCCGTGCTTGATCATTTATTAGATATGTACTCTTTCCCTATGGTTGTACTTTTCACATTCTTAACATGTTTGATGTTTTTTTGATAAATATCATGTAAACATGTATTACTTTCCTAGGTTGTCCCGATTCCTATCATACATTAATCGGGAGAAAAACACTTACATTTAAGCTTTAGTGTTATATTTTATGTGGATGATATCAATTTTCGCGTTTCTTGAATCCATGTGGAGATTATTATTCTTTATTCTACACTATTTGCATGTTAAGCACTAGTCAAACATCTTCTTCTTAGTCTAATATTGTTGATATAATGGGCTTAGATGGGAAGAGTTATTCATAACATACATGCTACCGATGTTATATCTTTTTATGTTATAAACCAACAATGTCATATTTAATCTTACATATCTAGTGTGTTTAAGATCTATTTCTTTTTACATGTGAGTTTTAAGAATTCATTCCCATATTCAAAGATATATAGAGACGCGTTATTAGGGTATGATCATTACTATAGTGAAATTTTAGTAATTCAATTTTTCTTATAAAGGATCATTCATATTACTTTAGTTGCTCCTATGAGGAGATATTATTATTAGGATTTGAACTTATGATTCCATTCAAAATATTAGACAATTGAAGACATAAATGATAGGGTTCCTAAATCCATCCCACTTCTTGTTAGGATTAGGTATGTTATTTTAAAATTTCAACAAATTAATATGATTTGACACTCACCTATGGATGTGTAGAAACCACAAACATTGTAGTTAATTTACACATGAATAAATATGAAGAATTCATTTTATTGCTCACATGTATCTAACGAGCAAGGGCAAGAATTCTAGAGGAAATCAAATTTTATTAAAACATTCATCAAGAAAACATATTAACGGTTAGGTACACATTGTATAATATTGGTTTGTGTGTTATCAAACCCTTATAATTACTTGAGGTTTATTGATTTCTATATTGTTATTTCCTAAAAGTGAGACAAATATCAACATCTAGGTTTACTATTATTTGGTTTACCATAGGCCCCCAAAATATTTGTTTTCCTTAAACTTAAGATGTTATTGCACAATTAGGGCATTAAGAAGATGGAATTTGTTTTCTATGTTATCAAAATTAAAGCATAAACATCATAGAAAAGTTTTGGGAGATCATGATTGGGTGAAAATCGCCTTCAAGTAAATTTTTGCTCCTCTTTATTGATTATTAGATTTTGGGTCTAATATTTGTCAATTTTGAATGCATATTTTTCAACTATCACACTTTGACAACTACCACCAAATCATAAAATAAAATTAGACAAACGTAAACCTTTTTATTTTAGAATTTTTTATATTTTCAGTCCATAGGATTGGAAATTAGATTCTGGATAAATTATGTAAATATTTTTGATTTAAAAGTTTGGAATCATCATCCGTGATTCATCATTAAAAAAGACATTCCATATAATATTTCTAATTAAGTTATATCTTACTTTCTTATACATACTACTGAATTTGTAATTGGGTTACACATGCAGAAAATAATAGCATTTAATCATTTTGACAATTGAATGGATAGGATAGATGTCATTTAACTTCTCCAAAGGAATCTGAGAACAAAAACATAGAATGGTAATAGAGAGTTCGCGTAGAATCCGCCTTTGTTCGATTGTTTTGGAGAATTAAAGTTGCGTAAAGAATATATTCATCATGCGTAAGATTTTGACGATCCACATTTTGGCCTTTTCTCACGAGAAAGGGAATCCATCCAAAAACATAACTTTGGCTAGAAAAGGCATTCTATGTAATAAGGTGGTAAGGCCACAAAGTACCAATTAAGAATAACATTAATGATGATAAAACAAAGAGATTTGTACATAAAAGTATTGCATAAACAATGCCTGCACCTTGTGGAGGACCATTTTGTTTTTGGGGGAATAAACTCTCCAAATCGGAGGCTTATTGATGATCAATTGTGGAGCATCAAAGAATGTAGAGTATTTCTTGGAATTCATGCATCCAAACTAAAGATGGGGTGGCCTTGTATTGTAGTTATGGATCCATGGTTGCAAGGTAAATATTTTGTTAGGAGTAATCTTTCTGGAAAATTTGTGTAAGAATATTTAGCATCAACGCATTTCGGATCTAAACCATAGAGTGTGATCTAAAATGCGCTGATGTTAAATATTCTTACACTAGATTTTCAAAGATTCCTCCCGATTCATGGACTTTAGAAATCTTTTAATTTTAATAATAAATATTTAGTTTTTAAATGGATAATTTATTTATTTGAAGAATTTGAACCATAGAAATTTTTTGTTCGCCATAGGGTATTTGATGTTACCTAGAAGGCCAATGGAAAGAAGGGTCTATGAATGACAAACTACCGCACACTAAATACTTCAAGATATTTACCTTTGTTCCACTTAAGAGCATGTGAACATCCTAGTCTTTGGATTGTTGAAATGGAATGGCAATTCTCTATGACACAGCCTTGGCTTGCCCATTTCATTTATTTGGTGGTATAAACATGTTCAAATCAACATGTTACCCCTTGCTTTTCACTCTCGGCTAAAAGGAAAGTGCTTGTTTGATAAAGGCTTATTCCTATTCGTTGATCTCTTCTATTTTCTTGCGCCAATGGAAACATTGGCATCTTTTAAAGGGTTTTGTCACTTACAAGCCAATGACATGACAATCTTAGCTGAAATTATGTAGCTTTTGGAGAACTTTTTACAAGCCAAAATGTCCGCTCTTATTCAATGTAACTTTTTGCACGATTCAAGATGGCCCAACAACAACACGCTTGATTACTCCTTGTTCAAATATGTATATCAAAATTTTATCCCTAAGTTTCCCGTGGAAAAGGCTTAACTTAAAGTGGAGGTGTAAATTCGAAGAAGGTAAGTGGCAACACCTTAGAGCTTCCATTTGGAAGTCCAAAGGTGACACCATGGCTAATACAACTACTTGGAAGCTTCTTTTCCACAAGCTTCCTATTAGAGATAACTTACGGTTTCTAAAAAAAAAGCTTCCTATTAGAGATAACTTACGGTTTCTAGAAAAAAGCTTCCTATTAGAGATAACTTACGGTTTCTAAAAACTAACTCCCATAAGTTCCCGATTTACAATTACTTAGAGAATGATATTCAAACCCTTTGGAGGTACAAGTTTCCCAAAAGGATTTGGACCATTATCAACAATAGTGTGCTTGTAATTTTGAAAAAACACTTTTATGAAAATAAACTAGGGAAAGGAGCCAATGAATGTGCATAGACCAATGACAATGAGTGGTTATGTGAAGTATAGTACCACTAGTTGTCAAAATCAAAGTCAACATTTATCATTTTCACACTTAAAATTTAGAAAAAAGGTAGCCAATAACACAAGTCACATCTACAAATCAGCCAATAAAATGGTGACACAAAGGTTGTCCTAAAAGGTCATTTGATTCACAAGTAATGACTCATATTATTTTTCTTTGTATTCAAAAGTACCTCATTTAAATCCCTTTTAATATATTTTTGCATAATTTAAACGCACAAAAGAAAATTTGAACATTAAAAATTGTAATCTATTAAAGGTATTTTAAATTATATGATAGTTAAGTGGCTCGACAACCCCTTAACTTTGGATTCACATTCCTTGACTCCTTTCTCCTATGTTGGGCCCTTAATATCTCTCACAATATAATCAAAAAATCTTTTAGATCGTTTGTTATTAGTCACCTTTAGAAAAACAAGTGCATTGTTGTTTTTAACGCACTTGTGCTTTGTTTGAAGTGGTAAAGAAAATGTTATATTCCAAATTTATCTTATAATTGCATAACCTTTCTAGGTTATTACAAAAATATTATGTTTAATGATGATTTGGCTCAAGAAATGGAGAGGATTAAAGACCAAATGTAAAAGTTTGAGGATGAGCAAGTTATACACTTTAGAAGAATGAAATTGCAATGGCATTTTACTTGATGTGCTTTCTTGTGTTCTACTTCCTATTTTGTGTGATTTTGAAAGTTGTATTTTTGTAACATCTTCAATACATAGAGAAGGTGTGGAACATCCCACACATTTTGTAAAGTATTAATATTTATGAGAACGACATAATATCTCACTCCTTATCTAAATTAAGAAGCACTCTATAACCTAACTCGACATAAGCGAGTATATGAGAAGCCCAATAAGAGGGCACAATAGTGGCAACCTTTCTTGGCAAAATGACAAAATCTCGATCTCTCCCATTAAAAGGAGAGGGGGACAATAGGCTACTTATTAAGAGTAATAGTAAGAATTGTTGTGACATTGAAATGGTGCCACCGATGGAGTTTTCTATAACAACATTAGACTCATGGTCACTAGTATATATTGAGGGTCTAATTTAACAATTTTACATCAAAAATCACAAAATAGAACTAGATCATGCAAAACTATGTTAGCATAAAATTTCACTTTCACAATTTAGATCAAAAATTGTGATACTAATGCATATTTTTAGCGGTGGATTTAGGAAAGATATTTGGTAGAATTTGGGTCTTTGCATCATGATTTTGGTGTCATAATTTTACTTCAAATCTTCAAAATATTAATTTTGAAAATTTGAAGAGAACATTTCACGAAATATAAAGCGACACTTTTACGTCATAGTTTTGCATTAGTTTTTGAAATTATTAAGTTTGAATTTTTGAGAGAGAAAAACGCGTGCAAAATAAAATTGACACTTTTGTGTCGAAATCAATTTTTATAAATGAGAGCAGTTTTTGGTAGATTGAAAATAATTTTTGTGATCATAGTTCTCTTCAAAGGGTTTTTATGATCAAAGTAGTCTTCAAAGAGATGTTTGTATATGATCCATAGTTGCCTTTGTACATTTCCTAGTATTGCAAGCTTCTACAAAGTAAGGTTTTTCAACATTTTTGCTATAATGTCGATCTAGAATGAGAGGTTCCATTTGGGATTAAGGAGGATAAATATTTGGAACTTGATTACAAGATTTTTTGTTTTCTAATTTTCCTATTTTCCCTATGTTTCTTCAAGCCTAGATTGTGTCATCCTTTTATTTATATTTTTTAACATATGATTGATTTTTTGTCCTTCTTCTTCCCTTCCCGAATCATTTTATTCTCCTTGAAAGGAGTTCCTTAATATGGGGATCTACTAGTCTATATGTTGAGAATGTACCACATAGTCTGTGGGGATCTAATCTATGTGTGCTCCCCAAGATTAAATGAAACACTCACATCCATCTCCTAACAACACAAGTTGTTGTTTAAGAGACGAAACTACTTGAATGGATGGGGAGCACACATATTTTTCCCTCATGTCAATTTTCACCTTGGGAAGAAGTGTAATGGGCACACAAGCTTCAAAAGTGCACTCAAACGTTTTTCAATATATGATGTCACCCACCAACTCAATTTTAGAACCTTGGAAGTGATTTTTCCCCTGGGAGCATGGAATGGAGTTTTAAGGTCAAACCTTATATGATTTTGACTCCAAATCACATTTTGAGTTCATTACAACCACTTTCAAGATCCATTTCTACTTGAAAATTTGATTTTCAGGATGTTCCTATTTTGGCTCGAAGGGGCATTGCGATGTCTTGGATCTTCACAAGGATCTTGAAGTCTTGGGATGAAATTGATGTATTCATCATGTGGAGAATTCCAAGATATTTCCATTGCATGTTTTTTTATCACTCATTTCCTCCCAAAACTTCCAAAGATCTTCAAGACAAGCCGCTTTTCTTCGTTGGAGTTTGGCATTCCCTGCATGCCGTAATAACCATGTCTTACTTGTTTGATTCCTAAAATCATATGGCTCTGCAGAATTGCCTCAAACTAGTTGGATACATTCAAAATTCTATGCACAACTTCTATATGGGTTTTTCCTTGTAATCACCTCCCGAGAGGATATTCATTAGTTACAAAATGGCCAAAAATAGCTCTTTTTATGCTTCGAGGATAGTTTCTCATCTTTGATCTCAGTAGCTTCTTCAATCACCTTAGGTATACTTCCCTACACATGAAACACACTTAAAAATCATGTTAGCACATTCCTCTTAGCCAAAATGAGGATGACATTGTGGGACAAAGGCTAGAGGAAGGGTTTACATAACCCAGAGAAAAAAATTTCAAGTGGGGGCTTGGTTGTCATGACCAAAATTTTCAATTTTGCATGTTATACATTTAGTATGACAATACGTTGTCTACGTGGTAAATGAGATGGAAGCTTGAAATCTATCGTGCCTCAAGTGAGGGTGCTAAGGTTTCTGTCTTAGCATGATAGACCGGTGCGGGAGATAATGGTATTGGCGCGTACCGGGTAAAAATTGTGTGTGCATAAATGGTTGAGCTAGATGCATAACCTTCATTATGTTTGAGTTGTGTGCAATTAGTGTGTAATGTCTAGTTTATTGTGTAGTTAAGTATATATTATTGGTTTATATCTTATTGGGTCCAATTGCCTTTAGTTGTGGTTAGTTAAGTGCATTTGTTTATCTATACCCACTTTACACACTTACAAGAACTCGAGTGGTAAAGTGGGTGGGCTCCTTCTTTAGCAGTTAAGTTCAAATCTTAATGGGAACTTGAATATATAAACCATGATGATATATATGTAATTCAAGAATTTGATAACTCTAGTATGAAGGTTCACATTTGACTTGTACCAACCTATTCTAGATTTCTAAAAATACAATTTAATATTAAAACTAGTTTTAAAACTTTAAGTTAGCTCTTAAGATTTACATTTCAAATAGTAACTATATTTATTTTGACAAGCGATCACTTACAAAAATGTCCATCTAGTGAGTGAAATAGCATCCAAATCAAATACAAATCATAATCCAACTCCAACAAACTTATCAATACTCTTTTCGAACATAATATAGATTATTACCAAGAAATAATTTCGACCTTATACCTAATACATATTAATCATAGTGAAATTCATACAAACAATAAAAACGTAAATTGACATGTAATAACTTATTGTATATTTTATTTTTCAAAAAGGGGAAGGCCCTCGACATTCTTCACAATCCACAACTCTATAAAGCATTGATTTGTTGCATAAATAACTAAATTATCAACATTATATATCTCCACATAAACGAAATAAATAAATTTAAATAATTGAACTAAAATTCTTGTATTTTGAGTGATGTGATCACCTAGCGTTATAATATAATCAACATTGTTACATTCTAAAATTTTGCCCTCAAAAGGATCGACATTCCATGGCAAACCTTTGATAAATTCATTTGAGAAAAAACCAATGACCTTAGTTAGTATTAATCTGAGATGCTCGAAAACTCTTTATAAAATCCAATCCCACTGACATAGCGAATCATAGTTAGAAAATGCAATGGCAAACCAATGTTCAAATAAAAATACAACAAAGAATAATCCATAATTATTTTTTTAAATGTAAAATTTACTTGTACTTTATGGGCGAAATGATAGGTTGGTTGAAATAAGGTATTATTGAATTGAAAAAGAATCTAACACCTAACAAAGTCACGGGTAAAAAAGTTGACCCATCAATCAAATATTAGTTGTTAGGATCTCACGTAAAAGGAGGGAGGGGGAATAATTGAGTATGATTAATGGCTACCTCTCATAGTGGATCAAAGAATCCCTATTGTTTGTAATGCCTTTTATTCATCATCAATTGTCATTTTTGACTTTAAAATTGGGCCCAATAATCATAGGTTTGTTTTCGCTGCCTCAAATGTCATGTTGACTTTACCATATGGATGGTAACTCATTCTCCACTAACATTCTCTTTACTCCAAGTCATTATAAGAATAAGAATCCGCAAAGGATTAATGATGCAACAATCTATCTTTGACTAATGTTTACATGGAGTCATTATAGGAATCTGACAAAGATCAATCGTTTATCTTTTGTGGACACCTAATTTGGGTACCAAGTTAATTGCATTGGTGATAGTGTATTTTATTTGCATGGGTTTTTGTTGCATCTCAACTAGTTTCGTTTCTAATCATTTCTCTTTTGGTCTATTTATCCTTTAATTTTGGGTTACTATGTCTTTTGTCATATTTCTCATTCGATGTGTGTCAATTTTGTATACAAATTGAATCTTAATTTAAAACCATTAAATATATAAATATAATGGTGCATTAATGTATTTTAGAAGAATGTGGCAAGGGATTGGATAGAATGGGGAGCAAGCCTAGTTCGGATACACACCTAGTTAGTCTAGTAGTTTGGAACCAATGGAGCTCATTGATTGTATTACGAAGCTTGAAAAGTATTTTGAGTATGAAGACATGGAAGATCCCAAGAAATTCAAATTTACTTGCACAAAGTTGAAGGGTCGTGCATCTCTATGGTGGGAGCGTAAAATAGAAGATCAAGAGATGGGATAGACTAGTTGTAAACTCGAAGGAAAATTATTTTCCACAAATTACCAGCTTGGTTTGTTTAAGAAGTTGCCGAATTTGTGACAAGGAGAGCTATGTTTGAAGGAATACATCAAGAGTTTTACCGACTCACTATTCAAGTGAGACACGTAGAGCATGACATGGAGAAGATCTCAAAGTATATGAACGGATTGTGAATTGTGATTTAGGAGGAGTTTGGAATGATCCAAGTGAGGTCAATAGAGGAAGCTTATTAGTATGTAATGAAGGCAAAGGAGAAGTTGGTATGCAAGCAGTAGAGTGTAGCCCGTAGAAAGGGCAACTTCATGGACAGGGTGGTGGTAGAGAGGATTTTATGCATCATGAAGGTGAGGAAATTTTGATGCCACGTAATGAAGGAACAAGTAGAGAAGGGGGAAATGATTTCATGGGAAGAGGATCTTTTAGTCACGGGAGAGGTCATAGATTCAACAACACATGTTATAGGTGTGGAGAAATAGATCATATAACTTTTGAGTTCCTATAAGCCTAGAATGATAGGATGAGAGGTAGTGGGAGTGGATGGATTTTGTAAGATGATGAAGATGATTTGTCATGTTGTGGAGAATATCCCTCACTAATTATCTTTAATTTACTTCCACAAGAATATCCCCGCACAATTATCTTTAATTTACTTGCATAGCAGAATATCCCCGCACAATTATTTACCGATTCACACTTGTTATCTTTCACACTTTTAAAATAACTTACATTTCCATGTATAAATACATAATCATATATTTATTTTATTTATTAAACATTGAATTGGCATTAAAAATAAATTATTTTAACCATTAAATATTATTCGGAAAATAATTTTTTTCAATCAACGCACGCCATTACACTCCTTGCCTACCATCAGTAGGAACACCTCTCGGTGTAACTAGTTCTAGAGCCAAAGAAGGGTGTTGAATGACATATGTATATAGACTCGAGATCCATAAACAAGATCACCATCAAGTATTGAATCTTGTTTCCATACATGGATGACATCATGGATTTTTTGAGTGGCGCAAAGTACTTTAATAAGAATGACCTAAAGAGTGGATACCATAAAATATACATGAGAGAGGAATGAGTGGAAGATTGTGCTCAAAATGTAGGAAGGATTGTATGAGTGGTCGGTTCTTCCATTTGAAGTTAGTATCGCATTAAGTACCTTTATGAGGTTAATGAGTGAATTCCAGAACCGTTTTTAGGAAAATTTGTGATCACATACCTTGATGATATTTTAATATTCGGTGTGATGCAAGAATAGCATTTTTGCATATAAGATAGGTGTTTTAGCAATTGTGTGAGGAGAAGCTAATGATTAATTTAAAGAAATGCAATTCTATGAAGGAAGAGTTGGTGTATATGGGATTTTTTTACAATGAGGTTCTAAAGATGGATCCAAATAAGGTCCATGCAATTTCAAAATTGTCATCACTGCAAGGATTTGAAAGTAATAACCTTTCGGATGTTGGCTATTTTTACAATAAGTTCATAAGGGAACTTAGTGATGTGTGTGCACCTATCATAAAGGTCATACAAGGAGATAAGAAGAATTTCTTCTAGAGACAATGTATAGAGGATAAATTTCAAGGGCTAAAGAGGATGGTGACAAGGAAACCAAAGATTGGTATTTCCTAATTTTGTGAAGGTATTCTAGGTTGATTTTGATGATATTGGTTTAGCCATTGGTGCACCGTTGACTCGTAAAGGGATGTCAATATCATTTTTAGTGAAAATTTGAATGATGTGAAGAGTAAGTATAGTGTGTATGATCAAAATTTATATGCAATTGTGTAGGTATTAAAGAAGTTGAGGCACTACTTATTGCCAAAAGAGTTTGTGTTATTTAATAATCATCAAGCATTACAATTTATTAACAATTATGGAAAGTTGAACCAAAGGTGTATGAAGTGGGTGGAATACCTATAGTGATACACTTTTGTATTGAAGCAAAGAAGTGGAAACTCTAATAGAGTTGTTGATGTTCTAAGCAAGCATTGTATGTTGTTATCATATATAAGATTTGAAGTACTAGGTTTTGAATCCATGAAGTAATTGCATGTGCAAGATGATTTTTTTTTAATCATGGAGAGTGTGTGCAATACTTCAGATTTTTGATGGGACACCATGGTTAGATTTATTTTTGCAGGAAGGCCTATTGTTTAAGAGAAACTAGTTGTGTAATCCCAGAGGATAAATGAGGTAGAATTCGGTGAAGGAGAAGCACAATGGTGAATTATCAAGGAATTTTAGTTTGTATAAGATGTAAACGCAGCTAGAAGATAGTTACTTTTGGTCATGCATGCTTTTATATGTGCGCAAGTATGTGCAAAAATGTAGAGTATGTCACCTGGTTATGGTGAGATCTTAGAATTCGGGGTTATATAAACCTTTTCCCATTCTTGACAAATCATGGTAAGATATCAATATGGAATTTGTTTTGAGTTTTCCTAGAATGTGGAGAGTGTTTGATTCAATCTATGTTGTGGTGGATATATTATCTAAGATGGCATAATTTATTACTTAGAAGTGGACTAGTGATGTGACTAACATTGTAAATATTTTCTTAAATGAAGATGTGAGACTACATGGCTTTCTATGTAGTATTATGTTTAACAGTGACACTAATTTTATTGGCCTTTTTGGGTGCAATATGTGGAATAAAATGAATACAAAGTTAAAATTTAGTTCAACATATCACATGTAAACTAATAAATGAATAGAGGTAGTGAACATGAGTCTTGGAAACTTGGTGAGGTTTTATGTTGGAGATAATCCAAGAACACGGGACTTAGTGATTACATAAGTAGAGTTTGTGAATAATAATTCATTAATCAAGCATGCAAAAACACCATTTTTGATTATGTATGTGAGTGAACCCACAAGAAGTGGCTGAAATGAGATATTTATAATGCAATGAAGAAAGAAGTGTTGAAGCAAAATATTTCATAGAATGTATTAAGCAAGTGCAAAATCAGTTAGAGAAGTTAAAAGTGTATGATGGGTGAAATAGAGGTTCTCATTTTGGTTTTAAAATATAGGGATCTAATCTAAGACTCGCCACACTATGTTTATAAAAAGGTTCTCGTGGATCACTACTGTCGTAATTCTATAGGATAATAACCCTAACCCTAGGATAAATATAGGTTTCTAAATCATACAACTAAGATAAAGATAGGTATCGATTAACTAAAATGTGGATAATATGGGGTGCACCTATAGTTAATCTAAGTTATGAACAATTGTAAATAACATAAATAAATGTAGTAAAGAAGTATGTAAATGACCTAAATAATTATGCAAAAGGAAATGTTAACCCTAATGTGCAAGAGAGAAGAGGAAAGAACTCAACTGAATAACATATGCTCATAGGAATGTGTCACAGAGGTGACTGGAGAATATGGAAGTATCAACGATCAGTGCATAAGCTCTAAAAGGATGGATTTGTACTGATTCCGTGGACTAGGGTGCCTGCAGGGACTTTGGTTTATAAACCGGGTTCCCGGGTCTATGAAAAATCTCTGAAATTAATCTTCACAGGGATGGAAGGTGGTTTGAAACCCTCATTATGTGTCACATCAGATTCTCTTCCCCATACCGGATGTCGCAGAATAATCCAAGATGAGTGGAAACACCTTCAAAACCCTAAACAAGCATCAATCCCTAAAAAGAAAAATGAAAATGGATGGGTCGATTGACCTCGGCCACAATAGTGGACTTACTAACTAAGTGTTGCACTACATTTTGGACCCAAATGTATTTCTAGTGAGTGTCTTCATAACATGACTTAGGTGCTCTTGTGTTAGTCACACTTTGTGAAGTAATGAACAATAACTAAATGTAGAAAATGTAATAGCATGTGTGCATGGAATATAATAGAATCCCTCCCCCTATGAAGTGTGATGCAGATGTCCTAGCCTTGTGCCTTGATGATGGAGCTATGTGGATGTAAGTGATCTCTAATGCAATAGATGGATGCAACTCTATATGAATGATAATAATGACTAGTTATAGGTCCCTCATTATGGTCTTATATCTTTATATTTATAGGGTTCTATTGATTTAATTTTGTAATTAACCCCGAAATGGCTGACCACGAAAATGATAAGAAGTCAAAACATATAAAAGGAGCCTAAAATGAGGCGAGAAAGTTCAAAAGGATCAGTGGTGCCCCTGGTGGGACCAGGCACCCATGGGTGACCTAGTCGGCCCCAGGCACCCCGCTTAAGGCTAAAATAACACGAAGTGACGAAATCTGATTGGGTATGTGGGTGAAAGAGGTTGGGAATGACGAAAGAAAATAAAGCAATATGGCCAAATGACAGGGGTTAATTAGTAATTTATTCACTCAAAACCCTCTAAATAGTAGTATGAGACCGGAACTAAACGATGACTAAAGTGCATGATTTTGTGACTACATTTTCCCCCTCTTTATGTTGGTGATCGAAATCTTGGTAACATAAAGTAGATAGAGATGCGTACATGATAATCAATCCAGAATGATGTATAAATGTGCTAAAGGACTAGACAAAGCGTGAAATGACGAAAAGATGGAGCATTGCAACTATAGATAAAAATGCGCAAAACAAAGTGATGAGAGTGAACCTATGGTGGAAACATGTGTGTAGCTACTGATGTGTGTGATGTACCTGCATGGTTAGTATGGTGTGTGTTACCGCAAAGTGTTGTTGTTGACATTGTTGTTGTTGTTTTCTCCATTTGACTACTTATTTCTCATACATCGGACCTACAAGGAGAAAATGATCAAGTAGTCAAATATGTATATATGTATGTGTTATCCAAATAGATATCCTAACAATTTAGATAGCTTGCATACACATTTTGGCCCTAAGTTATTCATTGAAGAATTGCACATTCAAAATCACTTGGCACATTCCTTGGTTGCAAAGTTACCTACGTGCCCCTTTCCTTTTCTCTTTCCACCTCTCCTCGCGCCCACCTTCAGCGCACTCGCCTTCTTCCTAGTCAGCTTCTTCCCATCCCATGCACCTCACACTTACTACTAAGTCCTTGGCCCTTCACACGCCACGCCCATTACTTTGTAATAGTTGTGCCTTAACCATACATTCTTTGCTCACCAGTTTTCCTCATCTCCCCACGCGCATCACGCGCGCCCCTATGCCTTCCTCTATTTTCTCCACATGCCCTTCCCTCATGCCCTTCTATGCTAGATCATCTTTTGACATGCTTAAGTGTGTCACGTGTAACCAATCAAAGTGCGCCAATAGGGCACCGAATCCTTGCAATAAATCAATGATTAACACATGGCAAAAATGAAAAATAGTTGTACATTTGGCCACCATCTCATCCAATCAATGTGCACCATGTGTTTTTCATACGCCAATAACTCTAACATCTTGTGACAAATATATTCTACTAAAATCTCATATCAGCTCACACCTAGACTTGTCGAGAGTCATTAATATCATCAATTATAGTGCTAAAAATTCAAAATTCAAATTCTAGTGGATCTGGTAGGTGAGAAACGGAAAACATATTTCTAAACATTGATGAGTAGATCTGATTGCTCCAACCACCCAATTTGGTATGATCCACCCTCCTTTGTCTTTAACACGTCAAAAAGCATGGGGAAGTGTATTTCACATATTTCCAAGTGGATTTGCAGTAGACATTGAATGCTTCTTGTTGGTGGTTGTGTTTCAAATTCAAGTTTTCCCTCCTTTTCCCTTCTTCCTTCATAGATTCATCTATAAATGTAAGAGCAAGGCTCATTTGTTATGTTGGACACTGATCCTTACGCATTTTGCCAAGACTCCATATTTTCTATATTTTGAGTTGCATAGACCTCTATGTTTGGCTCTTGCATGTGGATATCGGCCTCCTTCATCATTGTAATAGCTCTGTGCATTTCTAGAAGTAATAGAAGCATCATTTTGTGACTATTCTATGTCTTAACGTGTTTTCATTCTTTCTTCTTGCCTTTTCTTTTGTGTTGTGTGTTGGTTGTTCTACCTCGGGTCCCCTATAGTTCCATATTTGGTTGTGTTCTATGAGAACGATATGGTGAATGCGTATTTCATTGTGTTACTCGTGCCTAGCCTCCTTTCACTCATTCCCTATCATTCTCACTGCAATGTATAGTGTCCATCCCTCTTCCCCCGGTGCTATCACCTTTTAGTGTAGTTTCCTTCATGTTATCCTTATTTCCTTGGTCCCTTGGCATCATTAGCTTAGTTTTTTCCTTCCAAAGACTAGGAGTAACAGTAGTAGTAGAAATAGATAGAGGAACCATCCTAAACTCCGAAGATCCATCCCAAGCTCACAAGGTCCCATAACTTGGGGATGGTTACATTGTGGTCTCAAACACCTGGGCCCTTCCGAGATCCAAGACGTAGGTGCACATTTGAGAAACCAACAGCTTTCAGCATGCCCAGGGGACCAACATTGAAAAGCTCAAATTTCATATCTCTAAGTTCTGATGTGTGAACTTAGTGTTTCAGCCTTTGAGGCTCATTTTAAACACATCTGGCGACTCCCAATATTTTAAGATCTTTGTTTCAAAAGAATCATGGCGCCTTTCATGAGAAGAGTTCATACAAGAAGAAGTGCAATAGCTGAATATTATTTTGAATACCTCTAGCTATCCCTAAGAAGAGTTCATTCCAGAAGGCCCATGCGCATATCTATCTCTAGCACACCACACCCATTCAACTCCTCAAAACACACAACCTGCATGCCCTACAATGGCACATCAACAACCCCCTCCATTAAGAAACTTTGCAAAATTTGCTGGAGGGAGTCCCTTAGTCCTGGCCATGCAACATGATATGTCAATGGCGCACTCAAGAGTATTCCTTACTTTACTGGTGAGAATCAAGTCACCCCTCAAGAGCATATCCAGGATGTAGCAAATGTGTGTTCACTCTATCTGATCACACATGATGATATAGCAGAAGCTAGATTGTTTGTGGCCTTTTTCAAAGGTAAAGCACTTCAATGGTATCAATGCTTGAGACTTGGATCTATCGCCACTTGGGATGAGATGGGAACAACTCTTTGTAATTACTTTGATGATAAGTCAGATCACCTATCATTGGTGGAGCAACTGACAACAACAAGGAGGGCGCCCAATGAGCAAATGACTGATTTCAACATTAGATTTCGTAATACTGGGACATAATTCCTCTTGTGGTAATACCTACATCCCAACAAGCTTTCCTTTATTATTTGAAGGTGATCAATAGTGATATTTTAGTTATGATCCAATCTATGGGAGGTAAGAATTTACTACCTACTTAAAGCATTGCAAAGACGGGCGTAAAATAGTCTCATACATG